>PVKA01021600.1:0-38420 GCA_004027165.1 Ctenomys sociabilis | reverse complement strand
GTGCTATGGTCATCCACTAGGTAAATAATTATTGAATCTTTGATATAATTCAGCTACATAAAAACCTGTAAATATAATATCATGTATGCACCTTGTACAATACCAAAACGTTATGAAAACAGTTTGCAATGTATTATTTCATTGACTCTGTATGGTTATGGTGTTTTGAAACTGTCTGATTGACATTTGTATTTCAATACAATAAAAATAAATGGAAAAAAAATAATTCTAATATTATTACAATAAATCAATCATATATAGTAAAATATTTCTTCAAAGACAGTCATCCCATGAATATATAGAAATCTGCAGAGAAGAATGTAGTACATAGCTTTGTTTTTCAAATTCATTACTAAATGTAGTGAACAAATGCAAAGCATTGTCTCAACATATTTACTCATGACTCTTCCAAATAAATTGCTGCCACAGAAATATGCATCTATGGGGTTTTTCTCCCTGTCTGCATTGAGATTTAAAAAACAACAACAACAACAAAAAAAAAAACCACAAAATGGTTAACATGTTGGCAGTTACGTTAAAACTATATACATGTATCTTACACATAAGCTATCATTCTATGTTGAAGAATACATTTATGGAGTATTTAAAAGGCTATTTCCACACCCTTCAAATGAACTTCATTGATATTTTAAATTACTTTATTTCATGTTCAATTTGTATAGTTTCCTTTTTTTGCACCCTTTGTTTTTTGGTGCAAGGGAATGAATTCAGGCCCTTGCGGTTGCCAGGGATGCACTTATTCCACTGAGCCATCTCCTCGGCCCCTTTTCTCTACTCTTAATTTGAACACAGACTATGTTCACTAGGTTTGATTCCTATCCCATTAATTAATCAATGATAAAGTAATTCCTAAGTATGGGGCTAGGAGCTCAGAAGAGTGGAAAAGTCCTCATTCTTGGAAATCATTTTAATACCAATATGATCATCATACAAGTCTAAAAAATGTACAATCCATCTAAGTGTTAATTAAACCAAAAAGTATGATTTATTTTTCTAAATTTTCCTAAATAAAAGAGTAAAAGCCTCAAAATTTATAATTATACATAGCAAAATACCTGTATATATCAGGTGATACAAAATATAATAAACTTTTACAGTACACTTGTAATTTACAAATGAAGAAAGATAAAATCTAAACCAAAAATAAGAATTAAGTTTAAAATCACATAGAATGAAAAAATGGAAATTATTTCTTGAATAAAACTAGCTCTCAAAATACCATAACAAATCATGAAGGAAATGTTTCCAGTCATTAGTCAGGGAGGCAAATAATAAACCCTGAGGCACGTCTGATTAGTATAGTTCTATGGTAAATGGTAAGAAGAGGAATGATGTATATGTCAGAATCACTTAACAATGGTAACTGGTTTATTGATGTATGGTCATGCAGATAAATGAAAATAAAAATGAAAGCATTTCAAAAATGAAAAGATTCTCACTTCCATTTTGGAGGATTTGGGTAGATAAAATTCCCTTTATTACCCATATACCATATAAGTTATGGCTCTCCTAGACTAAATTATTAGAAGGCATAGCTGTTCCCAATAAAAATACAATGGTGACTAAGCCTCACCAATTATTCATTTATCCATAACTTGACAACAGATAAAAGGATAGATATTTAATATAATGAAACAATATGGGATATATACTGGGCCCAATATAGCAAGGGCCTGCCTAGTAAACACAAGGGCCCAATACTGCAAAAGGAAAAAAAAAAAAAAAAATTAATAGTGGAACAGGAGAATTGTTTTAATAAATATAAATTCAAATACTTGTATTTATGGATTTAATTTATAAAATAATATGAATTTGTATTTCCCTTTATTAGGTATTCTGTGTGTGTGTGTGTGTGTGTGTGTGTGTGTGTCTGTGTGTGTGTGTCTGTGTGTGGTACTGGGGTACGAACTCAGGATCTTGCACTTTCTAGGAAGGCACTTATGCTGCTGCCCTGTATCCTCTGCACTTATGATCCTTTTAGATTCAAGCTCTTAGGAGACTAGACTTTTCATCTCCATGTATTATTACATAAATACTGAAGATTAATATTAACACTAGAACTATAAGGTGGATGTTATTATAATATTTACTTTTTGATACTTATAATGATACAGTAATTCAATTTAGCTAATACTTATAACTTGGTAATGCTATTAGCCAACACTCTTATATAGAGGTGTGACTAGTTATCAAAACCAACTGTATTTTTAAACTCAGAATAAGCTACTGGAGGCAGTTCAGTAGCTAGAACACCAGGGCTTTGAACTCAGATTTCTACTACTCTTTATTCTGTACTTAGTAGCTCTGATATTTACAAAAAGAATTTCTCTATGTTTTATCTTATCCAAAAAATAGGCAACATTGCTATCTATGTCACAGATTAATGTGATAACTAAGACAATGAATAAGTCTTAGCACATTGTCTGATTTAATATAAAATTCTCAAAATAGGGAAGCCAGTAAGACTGCCATATAACAAACCACTCCAAAATTTAGTAGTTAAAAAAATTATTTGCTCAAAATATTGTCATGACTACAATGCACAGCTGCTATTCAGTGTTACACGAATCTGAGGCCTGAGGCTGCATGGTCTAAGATGACCTCGATTGCAGGACAGCTGATCCTGGTTACTGGCTAGACCTCTGTCTCTACATGGCATTGCATCTGCAGAATCAAGTCTGGGTTTATCCACCTGATTATGGTAGGATTCCAAGGAGTCAAGAACAGAAGTAGAAACCAAAGATTGACAGTTCCATACCATAATTTCCAGTATATCCTATTGGTCAGAGTGGTCACAGGGCCAGTCAAGATGTAAAAGAAGAGAGAAACGAACTCCATATTTGATGGAAAAATAGGCAATGTCGTAACACCTAAGGAAATTCATATACATATGGGGGAAAATTCTAGGGCTATTTTGCAACTTCTAAATTACAGAAAATAGATATGAATTTTTAAGTGCCTATGCTATCTTTGAAATATTAATAATTGCAGAAGAACAAAAGAAAGCACTAGCTTGTATGTGCTCCACAAGGGAGGACTATACATCTACTGCCTCAGTAACAGATTTCAAGCAGATTTTAAAATACTAAGATTAAACCAAAATGGTTAGTCACTTATTTTAATTAGTTGACTGGACAATGAGGTGGGTGGTTTTTCTTTGCTCTGAAAGACTTCAGTACTTTTCTCTGTGATACAAGCATTACATTTCCTTTTTCTTTAACAAATAGCTTTAATGCCACAGCAAATAGCATAATCAAGAAATCCAGATTGAATATATAGCACCTGTAGGAATTATGAAGTTATTAAAGAATAGAAATATATTAATGCAAAAAGCACTTTTTTTTTTCATAGAAGTGATCATCAGATGAAAATTTGGCTTTGTAAAGTCTTTGTAACTAGCTAGGCTCAGAGATCTATTCACACTCAAGAAGCAGTCAAACATATTATAGCAAATAACTTTTACATCTAACAAATAAGAATATTAAAATAAAATTTGAAATTTATCCTTTGTTTACTGTACCAAGTCTCATTTTTTAAAAAATCTTTTATTTATTTATGCAGTTGATGCAAAGTTTCACCATGCAGGCTGGACTCATAGTAATCCTCCTGTCTCAGCCTCCCCAGTACTTGGATTACAGGCATATACCACCATGCCCAGCTTCAGTGGCTAGCTCAGGCCACTGGGACCAGGAGAGCATGAAGTACCAGGGATCAAACCCAAGTTCTTGAGTTTGCCAGCTAGGAATTTAGACCACCGATCTATCTCCCCAGCACCACCCAAGTCTCATTTTACTGAATATATTTCTAAATTTCATCATTGCAGTAAATTATAAGATAATCGTTGTTTCTAGGACATCCTTTAACATACGTCTCTAAAAGATACATTTCTAGAGCTAGTCATTAACAAAATATAATAATTTGCTTGAAACTACTAAGGTAGTAGAGTATGCTATGAAACCTACAGCATGATAAACATTTTTCATAGAAGGACAGAGTGAGTAGAACGTTATTTGCTATAGGGCAACATGGTGAGAAGAAAAGCAGTGGAATGGCTATTTCCCCTACAAATAACATACATACAATTTCCAATGAGAAACTCATACCTACAATGCCATTATTTTCAACTTGATAGAAAAACAGTTGGAAATTCAAGTAGTTTTCAATTTTAAGTCAAATGGTGCTAACTACACTAACAACAAGAAAACCTCAATAAAGTAAACTAAGCCTAAATCAGGTTTTTGGGTCATTTTAAACTTGATTTTACTTATGAAGCAAAGTAACATTTGTCAAGAAAAAAACATCTCTAGCCAATGAGACCTTTTGTTCGTAGCTATTTTATATTGCATTGACCAATATGGCATGAATTAGTGATGATTTAAAGTGACAATTAATAAGCAAGAGTTAACTGCAAGCTACAGTTCTAAAAAAGGTAATTTATTCATTTTAAAAGGAAATTTTATAAATGTCTAAAACTGCCTTCTTTTTTCAAAGTGTGACATGAATGATACACTATGTAAGCATATATAGAATAGCTATCACTTCTGAAATACAGTGACTGTTCCAACATTTTTAATTATATTGCTTACTAATCTTAATTGCCAGGATTTCAAAAGACAGTTCCAAAGTGCATTTTGAACAAACAGAAAAGCAATTAGCCTAAATTAATTGCTTTGCTGATGTGATTTGCAGTAGGTATGCTTGGTGGTTTTGAAACTCCTGCCAGTGCTTTCACAACTTGATGTTCTGATGATTTTTTAGCATATTTTTGCACCAAAGCAATTAACCAGATAATTGTTCTAATGTGAACCTGGTCTTAATCAGTATGTTTAGGTTCATAGTAGCAATTAAGAAAGCACTAAACATACATTTAAAGATCAACACCTAAAGTATTACTAGAAGAGCTAGGAAAAACTTACAACATCTTTTCTTATACGACTATATTTTTCTCACCAAGAAGCAGAATAAAAGCTGTAACTGTCTTCTCTCTTTTCAATTCTATAACATATTGTCATAGAAGGGTGAAAGAAGATTCTGGTCCTTTATTTTAAAGTATTCTGAAGTACCTAACAAAAGGGCAAAACCCAATGATTAAGCATCAAAATTCTATTTATTGTTCAAAAAAACAAAACTATGGCTTTCAGATAACTAGCATGCCATAGTAGGCACTATCTGAACACAGACAAATACACTAAGTCCTTACTTTATTTACTATCAACTTTACTCAAAAATAAATAAGTCTGAAACAAAGGAAGGTCATTTGAACCAGCTGTGTGGGATTCAGCTAAACTTTGAGCCAAATTTAAAAGCAGATTAATCGTCCTACAAAAGCAGCATTTATAATTCTCTCCACACACATATATTAAACTACTTCTCTAAGTGATCCCTACAAGGTGTGGGGGAAGTGCACTAGAGGGCCAAAGATGAACACACAGGACGCCCTAGGAAGGTGACAGACTCATAAACATCACTTCAGCACACAATGATAGATGCCACCAATGGAACAACATGCCACAAATTCAGTTCGAGAGTAGCACTGTTCAGCACTTCATTACAACCACCAATTCAACATTTTAAAAAACATATAGTAATTCCTATTCATTTTAAGAGACATTACTAGCAGTGCAACTATTATTAATGTAACAAGCCTGCTTTTCTCATACTTTAGTAAGGAGTAATTTTATGTTGCCTTAAATCAAATATTTTTATCAGTTAAGGAACGATACACATAAAAACTACTCCATTTACATGAGGCACAGAGAGTTCAAACTCAAAGTATTCTGTCATTCCTCCTGTATTCAAGAAACACCCCCTATTCTTAATTTCTGAAAGGACTGTCACACAGAAAATAGCCCAGGCACAAGTGTGTCAGGTCTGCCATTTTTAATTATTACCAGTCAAGTTCTAGTAATTTCTTCTCTGGTTAAACATGTGTGTACCTCTCTTCTGAAATATTTCTTTATGCCACTGTTCATAAAATATTTTAGGGTGAAGTAAAATCCCTTGCACTAAATTAATAACTAATCACAAGAGATATTTATCATCTCAAGTCTTTTATAAGAAAATTGTCACATTTAATCACCTTTCTCATATTTTCACTATTTACTGGGCTTCATTTATCATACATTTTAAAATTTTGACAAGAGTAAGTTATTTTAATTACCACTTCGAGTTTGGGGAAATTAAAAATAAGACAAATGCAGGGAGAAGTTAGGATGGAAGAGAAGATAGAATTCTCTCAAGTAATGAATAAACTATCATGTTCATCAATAAATGAAGATTATTTTCATTGTTGGCAATTTAAAAACAGATTAGATGTTATAAAGCCTTCCAAGTCATGAGTTTACATTACTAGAATCATCATCATGTACAGTTGTAATATTTTTCACATAACTTATCCACAAATTCTGATTTTATAACATAAAAAATACCTTTTTTAAGCCTTCAATGTTGACTGGAAAGATTTAGTCATTAATAGAATACACACAGCTTTGAGTTCAATTCCCAACACTATCAAAAATACTTAAAATATAAAAATAAATTTCAGAGCCGACCAGACAGCTCAGCACTGAACACAGGAGAATCACTACAAGTTGGACCTGTGTAATGAGACCCTGTAGACCCTTCACCAAATACAAAAAAATAAAAAAGAAGAATTTCAAATACCTATCTACACCTGTTTTGCATCACAAACCCAGTAATACCAGGAATAGTATAATATTATTCAATAGAGACTTTGTTAATTATTCTACTTATAAAAATACTCATTTATGTGCTTTTACTTATGAGGTATCAAAGACAATGTAGAAACTAAAATAATCATCTCATGTTAGGACTGTGCTAAAAACTCACACTATTCTATTAGACATAATAATATGCACATGGAGAATCAATAAACCAAATTCATCCACAGGAATTTCAGTATCTTTCTCATCTCCAGAATTTGAGTTAAAAAATTAAAGCAGATTAAGAAATAGTACCTCAAATAAATTGTTTCTTACAGTTATTTAATTATGGTAAATATTCTCAGTTTACTTGCCAACTAGTACATCCTTAAAAATTATACTACTCAACAGAAATACTGAAAAAACAAATACTAGAACTGATAACAAATATTACTTCCTGCCAAAGTTAAAAAAGAACGTTTAAATTTGGGCATACTTACTACATTATCTGAAGATAAACATACAAAATTATTTAGGCAGAGAAATTTCACCCTTTATAGAATATCCTCATTAATCATAAAAACACATACCAGGAGAAGTATACAGATTAATTACAGCAACTGTTTCTTGCCAAAGACATTAAAACCATTAATAAAATTGATTTTCTCTGAACGACACTTTATTCAAAGTATATATTCAGTATTCTCCTTAAATCAGAAATAGTTAAGTATTTGCTATCACTTTAAGGAAAATATCAGAGAAAATACTCTATTTATGAAAACAAATGTTTCATTACATACTTAAATACCTACTGAAGCATGTATGCATAATTCTTTTTTACATCAACTATGAATCAGATTCTGAGTCAGATGTAGCAAGAAACATTAAAGTTGACAAGACTTTCTACTTTACCTCAGAGAACTTCACAAGAAACGAAGGCCACTTACAAAATAGATTGTGCATAGAAATTTGTTTTATTACAAAATAGGTTGTTCAGACTAATCAACAACTTTGTGTTCTAGTAAAATATATATATGGTAAAAACCAAAACTTGTATATCTAATGCTTTTAGATGCATCCCATTATAGTCAAGGCCAAGTAACATTCTAGTCATGCTCAGAATTATCATATATAGTAAGAAACTTAAGGTTAGAAGATCATATCATTATTACACAAAACAGAACATTTTATTTATTTTATTTTATTTTATTTTTTGTCTTTTTGAGACAGGGTCTCACTATGCAGCTCAGGCTGGCCTTAAGCTCACTTTGTAGCTCAGGCTGGTCTCGAACTCACAACAATCCTCCTGCCTCAGCCTCCCGAGTGCTGGGATTACAGGCATGCGCCACCATGCCCGGCTTAACACAGAACATTTTAGAGCTCATAAGAGAGCAATTTGGATTACTATCCAGCAATAAAGAAGGATAAATTTCAGACATTTATAGCTCAAGGGATGGACCTTGAGACCACACTCTTAAGTGAAATAAATCAGACAAATGTGCAATATCATATTGTCTCTCTGCAACAAAATGAACACTAGATATTGTGAAATATAAATAAGAAGGAAAAGAGGGGTTAAAAGGAGGGGAGTGGGAACAGGGGAAAAAAGGGAAATCAAGTTATATCCTCTAAAGGTATGAATTCCACATGATAAATATGATCATTATATGTATTTAGATGATATCAATAAACAATATGAATATATAAAACTAGAACAAACAAACAAAAAAAAGAAGCAAACTCACAAATGCCAAACATGACAAATGTTTGGTATAGAACAGGACTGTCCTATAAAAACCAGGATAGATGATCCCACAAAAACTGAGGTTAGAATAATATAGGAGATAGTGATCCTGTAATGATTAGAACTTGGCCTCTGGAGGTACATGAAGATGGGGTCCAGTCCTACCCACATCTTCGGGCCTTACTTCCTTGAGGGGAAAGCTCATGGGGAGGACAACAGAAGATATCACATTCCAAAATGGTTTAGAAGCCTTGGTCATAGTTACCCCAACATAATGATGTTCTTATATGATGGTACTATAAACACTTGTAAAAATTTGAATTTAGAAATAATTGAATGCTATATATACAATTAACATCACTTCATCAACACACTTGCCTGATATTAAAATTCTCCCAAAACCGAGTAAAATATATTATATTATAGCATTTTACAAAAGTATGAAAAAGTATAATACACACAATATTATTCAGTGGATTACACAAAGAAATTAAAATTTGGTAAGTTTCACCAAGCCAGCTCAGCTATACTATGAGGCACAAAAAGTATGCAAACTCTTCCACATTATACTGAGGAAGAACATGATTGCTATGAGCAATGTGAACTCACTTTTACAGTCAGCATCTTTAAAAAGTTTTTACCGTAATAGATCTGAAGAACAATGGAATAGATTAGAAGACACAGAGGGCTCTACATACACACTCAGCCACCTGATCTTCAATATAGGGGCCAAACACACTTACTGGAAGAAAGATAGCCTCTTTAACAAATGGTGCTGGAAGAAAAGTCTTTCTACATGCCGGAAACTAAAACATGACCCAACTCTATCACCATGCACTAAGCTAAAGTCAAAATGGATTAAAGATCTAAACATTAATACAAAAACACTCAATCTCCTGGAAGAGAAAGTAAGAGGAACTCTTGAAGGCATAGGGGTAGTCAAAGAGTTCATGAACAAACATTTATTCGCACAGGAAACACTTGAAAGAATAAACAACTGGGATCAACTCTTATTGAGAAGTTTGTGCACATCAAAAGAAACTGTCAACAAAGTGAAAAGACAACCCACAAATTTCAAAAAACTCTTAACTAATAAACACTCAGAAAAAGGTCTGCTCTTCAGAATTCATAAATAACTAAGATATATTAGGGCCCTTAAATTTAAAGATCCAGTCCAGAATGGGCATTTGAGATGAATACACATTTCTCAGAGGACGAAATTAAAGAAGTGCATTAATATATGAAAAAATGCTCCACATCTCTAGCCATCAGTGAAATACAAGTTAAAACAACATTGAGATACCATCTCACGGCAGAAAGAATGGCTATCATATAAAACTCCACCAAAAACAAATGTTGAAGATGTGGGAAAAAGGGAACACTTTTCCACTGCTGGTGGAATGTAGACTGGTGCAACCATTGTAGAGATCAGTGTGGAGACTCCTCACAAAAGTAGGACTGGAAATCCCATTCAAGCCTGCTATCCCCCTACTGGGAATTTTCCCAGAGGAACTGAAAACATTGTATCATAGTGATATATGTGTACCTATGTTTATAGCAGCACAATTTGTGATAGCAAAATTTTGGAAACAACCAAGATGCCCTTCACATGAGGAATGGTTGAAAAATATATGGTATCTTCATACTCAGCTATAAAGAATGAAAAACTTGAAGCATTTATATTGAAATGGATGCCACTTGAACATATACTCATAAATGAAATAAACCAGACACACATGTGCAAATATCACATAGTTGCCTTAGTATAAGAAATCAAAAGAAGAAATACAAATAGAAAGGTATAACAACAACTAAAAAGAATTTAGTCAGATAGGGTAAACTGAACTGCGTATGTTGCAGGGTACTAATCAGCTTCTCTTCTGGATGGTTAACAACCTAAGTTCACATATCAAAAATTGGAGAAATAGAAGGGCTACAAGCCAACATTTTGGCCCTAGCCTTTCAAGGTCAGTGAAGACTCAGGACATAGGAGAACCTGTACTGTAACATCATGAAACTCAGTTGTGCCCCAAATTTTCTAATCAAGGAGATTATGGAGCCACAGAGGAATGTGATCAATGATCTACAGTGTGCCTAAGGAGAGTGACATGGAGAGAAAACTTTCTCACAGGCTTTTACAGAGTGCAAACTGGTCAAACAATGGCCATGACTCATCCACATAGCTGACAATGACAAAGGATCTACAGAGCAAGGTAAGGGGTTACAGGATAAATCCTGAGAGGACTTGACTGACCTCATCATATACAAAAGCTACATGTTTTGTTATCAGGTCTTGCTTTATCTCAGTCTTAATAATCCAGCAGAAAAGTATAAAAATGAGGTATATAAAATAAGGCCATAATAATAAACTAATCTGTAAACGGCTCTAGTCAACAACTTCTTCGGATAATCCACTATTATTGTATACTGCTGGACTATGTTGGATTGTTTCGCTGAACTCAAACACCTATAATAACTGAATGATAATAGAATACCAATCTATGACAGGACTAAATAAAAAAAAGGTGATACAAAGGAAGCACCATTCTGTGTTTGTATATACAGTACAATTAGGAAAAATATGCAGTACTTCTGCATAATTCTATGAGAAGAAAGATTTACACTAATAGTGTTTGGACAGGATATCCTGTCAGCTTCTTGTACTATGGACACCACTAGGAAGATAGCAATGTAAAAAGTATTAATTATTGAAACTGTACTATAATTTAGCTTTACAAAAATATAAGTATACAACTACATTCTCTTAATTTATTGATTAGAGGCATCTGTTCTCTTAGTGCTTGTAAACAGAATATCATGTATGCACCTTGTACAACAAAAAACACTACGAAAACAATATGCAATGTATTAATTATTCAATCTGTCCTGCTAATTTGATTTGAAGCTCTCTCATTGCTATTTGCTCTTCAATAAAAAAAAAAATTACCTTTAGAGACGTCTTCAGTTTGCCACAGAATCTTGAGTTCAAGCAGTTCTTTTGCCTCAGTTTCTCAAGTAGCTAAGACTACAGGCACACATTTTCATTGCATTCAATAGGCAGTATTATTTCTGAATAATAATATACTTTCTTTCCAAGTTTTCAGGCTTTTATAAGAGAAAACAGTTAATACTTCAAGGTGAAAAGTATTCCTCTCCTCCAAATCACTTAACTTTAATAGAAAGCAAAATCTTATTAAATTCAAACTCAACTATGTCCAGTGGATTTACTGGATGGGTTTGCCCCATCTTGGCAATCTTTAAATCTCAGTCTCTAAGAGAATTAAGTAATATTAGGAGATTGAAATGAAATAAAATTCTAAGTCCACTGTGACATGACATTCACTGGAGGAGGGTAGATTATCCACCAAGTCCTTCAACACTTATAAGTACAATATATAGCATATGTTCACAAAACAATTCTTAGAAATAAAACACAATGGGCACTCAGCAAATATTTTATATCACCAACACCTGCTCAAATCCTCTTTGAACTTTATTTCTAAATATCACCATCTTTTTATTGAATCAATGGAAATTTGAAATAAGAAACAAAATAAACATCCAGAGAAGATCAAGGGAGTTAGAAAAATCTTTATAAAACCTCGTTGAGTTTAACATGTTGGGGCGCTGTCAGTCACATTGAAAGAAGTGGTGGAGTAATCTGTTATGTTATAACTTTAACCTACTCATAAATCTAAAAGACTAAAAAGGTTTTTTTCATTTAGGAAAAGAAAAGAGAAATATCAAGGATTTTTTAAAATATGAATTAAATGGTAAGTACTGCTAATAATTTTTTTTAAATCAACAAATTTAGGGAACATGGGTGTGGCTCAGTGGTACAGCTAATACTTAACAAGAATGAGGCCTAGGCTTTTATCCCTAGCACCAAAATAAACAAATACATTTAAATGACAGATTTGGGTTTGGAAGAAGTTGGTAATGGAGTTCAGTCTCTCATAATTCAAGGAATTCTTCTGCAGCCCTCTTGTTTCACACTAAGAACAATCTTTCCATGTTAGAAATCTGTCAAAGAAAATTAAAGTCTTAACCTTACTGCAAGTTATGCTGCATTTCCCTCTATAATTTCTACTTTGGCTTAACATTATGATGAGAGATGAATTTGGATAGATCAATTAACTCTGCTACTTATTAATAAATCCTACCAGACTTAATTTTAAATGAAATATTTGTTTAAAAATATGAAAGTCTAAAAATGTCTACATTTTGGATTTTCATGCGGAAGAATTCAGTTTACAGACCACATAGACAGGAAATATTTAGAGAAACAATTATGCCAGGCAGAAAGAGCACAGAACTAGAGAGTGCTACAAAAGAACAGACCATTCCTATCTTAAAAACATTACTGATATAAGGAAATGTAAACTAGTTGTAGTGGTGCACACAAGTAATCCCAGCACTCTGAGATGCTGAGGCAATAGGATTTTGAATTTAAGCACAGCCTCTGCAATTTACTGACTCAGCCAAACTCTGTTCCAAAAAGTGAAAAAGTATTAGAGTTGTAGCTCATTATGAAGTTACTGGCTTCAACGCTCAACGCTGGAGACAGACAGACGGACAGACAGACAGACAAACAGAGAATGCCCGATAATTCAGTATTTTACCAGTACCATATATACCAAGCAAAACATATTCACCGTTCAAACAATCTTATTCAGGGGCCAGCCAGATAGCTCAGCAGATTAAAGCACATGCTTAGGCAGACTTAGGGACTAGGGGTTTCATTCTGGGCTTGCCCTGCCAGCCCCCCCGGCCCCCCAGGTACACTGAGATGGCGATTGAGACTGGGCATGGTTGCATGCGCCTGCAATCCCAGTGCTTGGGAGGCTGAAAAACAGGAAGGATCACTACAAGTCCGATCTGTGTAATGAGACCCTGTAGAACTTGTACTAAACATGTAAAAAAAAAAAAAAAATTATAATCTTTTTCAAAATTTTTACTTAACTGTAAAATATCTATGGTTACTATTCTAAACTTAAGCACAAATAAAGCAAATGGCATATACCTTAAGACTTACTATATACTTGCAAGAAACTAGCCACAGTCTAAATTTCAAATTCCCTATATGTTACAGTGTATACTGATGCAGTAGCTACCTTTACAAAGTAAATATAAGACTTACGAGCAAATTATGGGCAAATACTTACCTGAATAACTACTGCTGTGGTTTGGGTTATGTCCCAAGTGTGTGACTGAAAGGGTCAAGTCTTAGGGCTCAGTACTCAGTGCTGCAGTGCTAACCTTGCGGAACTGTTAAGAAACAGGACCCTACTGGGAGGAAATCTCTGCTCTCAGAGATTGTGGAGGTCCTGATGAGACACTGGCTCGATCTTACAAAAGTGAGTTATAGAAGAGCAAGTCTGAGCCCTGAATTTCTTGCTGTTCTGCCACATGATCT
Source organism: Ctenomys sociabilis (assembly GCA_004027165.1). NCBI lineage: Eukaryota > Metazoa > Chordata > Mammalia > Rodentia > Ctenomyidae > Ctenomys > Ctenomys sociabilis. The sequence continues at coordinate 24,577 of PVKA01021600.1, read as the reverse complement.
CTGTTCATCTGCCACTGTGATTCTATCCAGCACAAGGAACACACCAGAGGCCAAACATAGGGGCAATTCCATCTTAAAACTTTCAGTCTCCAAAACTGAATGCTAACATTCATTTCATTCCAAAACTTCCTTTCATTATGTTAGGGAGCCCCAACATTGTGTTACAGCAATGAAAGATCATGGTTTTTCTATGCTTGGTGCTGTTATCTAATGCAATGCCAAATAGTCCTTAATTTCTCATACTGAAATCACTTAATTCGTGAAAAAGCAAGATCAACTATCAATGAATGGATTATTTAGTAAAATGTACACTGACCAGAATTTAGTTTTTTCCAAGAACAATGTTAAAAACTGAAAACAGGGAAATTATTTGATAGAAGTTTTAAAACTCAAAAAATACTTTTGGCTGCGAGATATCTCTGGTATAGCACCCTCTTGGTAAGCACAAATTCATTAGTTTGATTCCTGGTACAAAAACCAACCAAACAAACAAACAATAACTAAAGAACCCTTAAAATCAGATTTATTTTAAGTCCCTTTAGCAAAAAGCACAAAGAAGCCACTATGACCATGTCACTATGATTATGCTCAAAAGCACTTTTTTACATATCAAATTTTTATAACCAAAACATGCCTTTTGTTTTGTTTTTTTGTGATAGCAGGGATTGAACTCAGGACCTTGTGCCTGTATGCTGCTGAGCTATATCTGTGGCCCAAACATGTCACTTTCAGATTCTGTGTAAAACACACAAGAATCCTAAAGGATTAGATGTAAAATAACAAAAAATGTATAGCAACCACAAATAAATATTTCAACAGAGAGTAGAGAAGACATAATAATCAGATGTTTAAAGTAACTCAATGCTAAAAATAATCAGTGTTCCATTTTCATAGAACACTTAGCTCTCACTTGTATTCAAAAACAATGGTAAACACCAAACTACTAAACTATCCTTTTTAATACAAGGCAGTTTAACTGTCTCAATACATAAAGTGCTTTTAGAAAAACAAATACAAAGAACAACGTGTTTAGGGCCTGGGTAGATAGCACAGTAGAATAAGCACTTGCCTTGTAAGCACAAGGGCCTGAGTTCAATCCCCAAATCTGAAAAAAAAAAAAAAAAAAAATCCTTGGGGCCACGGAGATGGCTCAGTAGAGTAAATGCATCCCTGGCAAGTACAAGGGTCTGAGTTCAATCCCTGGTTCCACCAAAAAAGAGAACAACATGTCTTGGCCACACAGATCAATTCCAGGAAGAGTAAATGTGAACAGACACCACTAGTGGAACAGAAGTTATTCAATTATCATCCATTTTTAAATGTTTGGCTTCAAAAATAATATTCACAGATAATAACTTTCAAAAAGCCTAGTGTAAATCTTATAGAAAAAGCACTGAGACTATTATCAAACTGTTGTTTTTAATCAAACTTTAATGTGAGGAATCCTTTTTAAAACTACCAACATAAAGATATAGATCCTTGTAATAGGTATTATATATAAAATACCATCCTATTAATTTAAAAAAGTTTAGTAAATGGAAAAATTGAGAATTTTATGTATAAACTCATCTGTGTGTGAATTCCAACTAGCAAATGGAAAATGACCTCATGAGTGATTGACTTTTTGTTTGTCCTTACTCAATTTTTACTACACAACGACAAAAAGTACATCCATTAAAAAGCCACAGAAAAGTCAAATACATGGTCTAAATTTAATAGAAATAGTATGACATTCCCTTCAACATAAGATACTGAAAGGCATGAATGAGGACACACGTAAATTGCCTATCAATTACCTGGGTAATAAAGGTTTCTTTTCACTATGCTTACAAGACTCATTATTATTATCAAGTCATATGTCACCTAAGAAGAATGACCTTGGAGAGTCAACAGGGTCTCACACCCACAGTCTGAGACACAGACTGTCTAAGTATTTAGTAGGAGGTTAATAAGTCCTTCCTGATTTACTGAAGGAAAACAGTAATGAACATATGTAAAACAGAAGCTAATTGATAGGATAAATACATTAGTGTATCCCAATGCCCTCTATATTAAAGGTCACTAACCCATCAGAGCTAAGTGCTGAAATTATAATTAAGTCTGATAGGAAGTCCTAGATTTATACCAATATAATTACAAATATTACTTAGGTTAGTATATAGTATGGCAAGAACAATGAGATGAGTAATTTAGATGATACTGCGAAGTGGATTTTAATGTTCAAACTTCTATTACAGTATACAGGATAAGTGTAAGTAGGTAATTAAAACCTAAAAGAGTCTGATCTTTAAAACTCTTGCTCGACCTCATTAAAATGCATGTTTTCTCAATTAATCCAAACTTTTCCTATTTAAACACATTAAAAACACACTTTCATTCCTTGGAAATAAATCTCTTCAGTACATATATTTAGGATCAAACACTAAATACCCATTACACTTAAGTAGAAGAAAACAATTAAAACAGTGAAAAGCTTCAGTACGTGGTGTCTACCAAAGGGAAGTAGGGCAATGAGAATGCAGCCCATATTTTCATTTGTATGTTAACTATTATGGCTAAATAAACATTTAAAGAGCTGGAAAATTAGAAGCTCCTGAATATCTTAGTTAAAATAATACAAAACTATGCAAATATGTACTTGGGAGATTATTCATATATATAAAATCATATATGGACTATATCTTATTTACCAATTCTCCAGTTACAGACTCTTCCAGTGATCACAATATGTATATATACAGGTCAGATATACAGACAATTGCCATGAAATACAATCATTTTATTGCAGAAAGGGTGTTTATGTTTGGTTTTATTATTCATTATGAAAGACTTCCTAGAGATTACTATAAATTCTCGTATAACTATCTATATAGGAGAACGTTAATTACTAGCATATTAAATATTAAATAATAAATTTTTAAATTGACATCAATTTTCCTTAGATTCAGTATACTTTCTATAATGACTATTGCTATGAAATAAAACCTTTCATAAAAGATAATCACATGCATAGTAATTAGTGAATTTGAAGAAATTATAAAATTTGAAACATGAGTACATTTTTAAAAATATTTTAATTTTTTATTAAAAAGATTACAGGGTCTTGCTATATAGTTCAGACTTGTAGTGATCCTCCTCTAGGATTACAGGCATGTACACCACACCTGGTTTTAGTGGTTGATATAGTAGCACTACATGCAGTACTAGAGATCAAGCCCAGATCTTTGTGCTTGCCAAGCAGATGCTTACACCAACAAGCTATCTCCCTAGCATTGAGTAAATTTTTCAAGAAAAGAGTTAAGGGATTAAACACGTTAACATGAGTTCTAAAACTATGAAGTCGCAAGGAGAAATATTTCATGACATTGTAATGGGTGAATATTTTTTAGAGAAGGTCCCAAAAATACAGGAAGCAAAAGATAAATTACAAAACTAAGATTACACAAAACTAGATAGCTTCTTCAGAGCAAAGGAATAATCATCACAGTGAAAAGAACTTACCAACTGGCAGAAAATATTTGTAAACTACACAACAAGGGATAAATATGCAGAATAAGTAAGGACTCTACTCAATACCAACAAAAACAGTTAAATAACACAATTTAAAAATGGGCAACGGAGTAAATAGACATTTCTCAAGTGAAGACATATAAATGACCAATTAGTAGATTAATATAAAATGCTCAATATCACTAAGCATCTGGGAAATATAAAGCAAAACCATGACATATCTCTTCACACTAGTATGAATAACTATAACAGAAAACAATAAATAAAAAGTGCGGTTATTAGTGAAATATGAAGAGAAGGGAATTCCTACAAAATATTGGTAAGAATGTCACAGTACAGTCATTACAGATAATATGGGGGATCCATAAAAAATTGAAAATACATTATCTACATGATCCAACAATTCTACAACTATGTATATATCCAAAGGAAATAAAATTGTCAAAAACACATCTGTACTTCCATATTATTGTATCATATTCATAATAGCCAAAACAATCAAATTAACGTAAATTTTCCATCAATTGATGAATGGGTAAGAAAAATAACAGTACATGTACATAATGGATTATTATTCACATAAAAAACATAAAACACTGATTTTTATGCAACTAGAAATCATTATGTTAAGTGAATAAGAGAAACATAGAAAGGCAGATATTAGATGATCTTATTCTTATGTGGAATCTTAAAACACTAATCTTGGGGGCTGGGGAGATGATCGGCTCAGTGGAATAAGCACTTCCTTGGCAAGCACAAAGGCTTGAGTTCAATCCCTGGTTCCACCAAAAAAAAAAAAAAAAAAAAAAAAAAAAAAACCTAATCTCATAAAAGCTGAGAATATTATCAGTGAAAGACAGAGGTTTACCAATAGATACTAAATTATAGGTGGATAGAAATAAATTCTGGCATGCTATTCACAATAAATAAGTATAAATAATATAAAATCCTATCTCTTTCAAAAATTTAGGTGAAAAGAATGTTTTCACCATTGAGAAATGGATAAATATTTGAAAAGGCAGATATGTTTAAATTGATTTAAACATTATATAATATAAATATGTATTAAAATATCATATACTATCCTGTATTTTTTACAAATCAATTAAAACTTATATATAAGAACAAATTTTATATTCTACATAAGTTAAAAATTTGAAATAAGTAATAAATTAAAATCTAGAACGTTTTACTGAGTAAGAATTAAGTCAACACACTTATATAATTTAAATAATAATAATTTGTGGTAAAACAAAAAAAAATCATTAGAATTACTCAATAGAGGAGAATGTAGTCGATACAATTTCATTTTCAATTTCATTTCAAAGTGGGGAAGGAAGCCGTATATTTAAATTATTACCTGATTTAAAACTTAAACTTCTATTTAAAAACTTATTTCAGTCTATAGAGGTTCTAATTTTAGCTAGAACACTACTTTCTATTTTGAAAGTATAAAATTTTTCTTCCATAAAAAATTCCTTGTAGTAGGTAAGATTTCTGATCATGCCTATGTTTACAAACTGACCTAATCAGCAGTACCAGATGTTTAAAAAAAAAAAAAAAAAGGAAGAAACCTAGCAGGGGCTGGGGAGATAGCACTTGCCTGGCAATGCATGGTCCTGAGTTCAATCCCCAGTAAAAAAAAAAAAAGTGTTTGTACTTTACAGACCTACATTGAAGAATTTTCCTGTAATTATTTTCCCTTCATACAATATTCCCAAAGATGGGTCTTTTCTTATTTATAAGAAAAGTTTGGTATTTTATAACTTCAACAGTATATAAGCATTCTCCTCTATTTTGAGAAATTCCAAGGATGTTTTTTTGCTTGCTGTTAAATTTTTCTTTGCATCACTTCTATTTCCAAAGCAAACAGTATTTATATAGAGAATAAAATCATTAAGATCTAAAGGTCATTATTAAGAAAAAGTCTAAATGCATAAGATATGAGATAGTTTTTCATAACCACTTTCCTTGACAAGTTAACAGTAAAATCAACAAAAAAGTAGCAAAAATATAAAGACAGATAATATATCCTGGGTGGATAACAAATTTTGTTACTGACTACTACTGCTGTAGTGAGCTACTACCATTATAATTATTCAGGCATACACTTCCACCAACACAAATTGCCACCCTCATAAGCCATAGATGCATTAAACTATACATTTAGGGTGGGGATGTGACTCAGTGGTAGACCACTTGTCTAGCATGCCCAAGACTCCAGGTTCAGTTCCTAGTAATGAAAACGAAGTATACATCTAAGGGACTTACAAAATTTAAGCATATCAATTTTAAAAAGCAAGGCTGTATTCAATTTTACTTAAATGTTGACATGCCCTGCTACAAATCCTGCCAGTACTTGTGACATTTTCCTTTAGAAAAGTATTTTCAAGATGTTACAATTACCTGTCATTTATGATCCAGTTGAGACAGAGATTGAGAGAGCTAAGATTTTTGCACCTCTTGACAATCTCCATCACTGTTTCATTGTCCAGTTCAGTGATGTGACGTAGATCCAAACTGGAAAGATTTCTTAGCTAATAAAACAAAGATAAAGAATGTAAATGTACATTCAGTCTCAAAAATAATCTATTTACAAGATAGACTATCACAACACAATATCTAAAAGACAATCATCTACAATCACTGTTATATAGTCCTTTACATACTGAATTAAAAATGAGGGTAGAAATCTATGTCAAATATAATAATAGCAATAAATAAGAGATCTTTAATGAAACAAAACAAAAAACTAGCATTAATAATCAAATGTTGATGTGGGCATGGTGGTTCATGCCTGTAATCCCAGCACTCAAGAGGCTGAGGTAGGAGGATCATTGGTAGTTGGAGACTAGCCTGGGATACAAAGTGAATTCAAGGCCAGCCTGAAATGCACAGTGAGACTCTGTCTCAAAATGACAAAATAAAAAAATCAATTGTTTAACATGGTTAAAAAGCTGCTAAATACATTATTAAAAATACTAACAATTGGATAATGATTGTAAATTTTCAATGTCATATTTATAATAATAGCGTCACTTCTCTGAGTAGTCTCAGTTTTCAAAAGGGAAAATAAAAGCAAATAGTTAATCTAATACTTTTTCAGAACCTCTATCCATTTAGAAAAGCTTTGCTTTCATTTTTTTCCTCCCATTCTTACCCCTTTTCCCTTCCTTCTTTACCCTTCCTGTATGTTCCCCTTCCCATTTGAACATTTTCTTTCCACTTCCCAACATTATCATCCATCTTAGTCTTTATTTACCATTTTGTTATCTCACTCAAAAGAAACAACATAATGTTTAAACAAATGTGTTTGATTTATTTCACTTAGAAGTATGGTCTCAAATTTATCCTTCTTTGTGGCAGAGTGCTGCTCCACTGTATGTAAACATATAATTTATCCATTCATTCAATGGTGGGCATCTAGGCTACTTCAAGATTTAGCTATTAAAAATTGTGTTCCTAAAAACAGGACTATATCACTATTAGTGCTATATCACTGTGGCATGAACAAGAAAACAGACTGCTTGGGAGCTGCTAGAAAGGGTCAGAAACAACAAACAGACTTCTAACTTGAAAACAGCGAGATAATAAATCTGCGCTATTTTAAGTTGTTAAATAAGCATGTAGAAATTCAATAAAAGAGCAAGAAACTGGCACATAATTCCAACAACTATATGAGCTCCCACAGTACTAACTGGTCTTCTATATGCCAGCATGAAATCATTTAGATGGGGCAGGAAACTGACTTGCAGGTACTATGTAATTCAACTGCCAAAGATCTCACAGTAGTCAAACTGTTAAGTCTCACCGTAAAGACTATTAAGCTAAATGAGAAAAACAAGTAGTTCAATCTCCACTTCTCCACTGTGCTGTATAATAATTACCAGTCATGGGTAGTTACTGAGTATTTAAATGTGGCAGCATAATAGGGGACCTTTAATCCATTTACATTTAGCTTCTTATCTGTGTGGCTTGTGACTCCAATATTGTCCACAGCTCTTCTAGAAATGAACAGCACTGAAGGACTGAAGGACTATGAGGAGTCTTCAGGAAGCACCTAACCTCCCTCACCTCAATTCACAAAGTGAGAAGTTACACACAAAGCATTCAGAACACATCAAACCACTACTGGTTGCTATAGGAGGAATGATGAAGAACTACAGAGAAAACTACTAAAAGATCCACAAAAGCAAGTAAATTTTTCTGTAATGCTTCTTTTCCAAGGACTGAATTCTGAGCATTTCTGAAGAGACAGCTTTAGGTCAGATGTTCAAGGAAGACATTTCCAATCGAGCAAGGGACTCACGAAAACAAGAGATATAGTACAGGAAGGAAAAATGGGTTCTGACAAAATTCCTATCAAGTCACCACAGGAAAAGGACACCACTAACATGACTGATATCAGGAAACCAAAGCACACTGTAAACATGGCCCTATCTCTGTTAAAATAACTTTTCTTGCTATCTCAGAAAGATATAGGCAACTGATTAGTCAGAACATGTGCTGAGTCTCACAGGCTCTCCTTCTCCAAGGGCCTCTGCCTTTGCTAATTTGAGTAAAAATAATTTAGAGCTCAAAATTAAGCTATTTGAGCTCAAAAGACATACTCTAGTTCCTGATTTCTGTCCCTTACTTGTTAACTAAGGTAGACTAGCATTAAAATCAATCAAGCATCCATTTCAGGTATCTAAGGTAACTACAAAAAAAGTACAAAATAATATAAACAGCACATTAAGTTTCTAAAATCTCTCTGCCTCACTAGCATTCACTTTTTAAAAAAATTTCAAAGAGTTCCTCAGTGTTTTCTTTCCTCTCATAAGGCCTGAAATATCTCCATGTGCTAGGCATAAAAACTACCTAGTACAAAGTGGGAAGGTTGGATCAAATGCCAATGTCTTTGTATGAATATGAAATACTGTAATACAGGAGGTTGCGATAAAAGGGGAGAGAGAGTGATCATGCCAAATACCACAAATCTCAAAGTTTCAGTGTTACCTTAATTGGATTTTGTTGCTGTTATTTTTCAAAGGAGGTTCCAAAACCAGGTATGGAGAGAAACAGGGTCCTGCTCCCACCTCCTAAGCCTAAGAAACGCACTAATAAAAATAGCTGTGGCAAGCAGAATTCTAAGATACACTCAATAACCATTCATCCCTAAAAATCGCTTTCCCCTGAATATATAAGCAGAATGTATAAGCGAATACAAAGGGATCCACTTTATAAATCAAATGTGAAAAATCGCTTTCCCCTGAATATATAAGCAGAATGCATAAGTGAATACAAAGGGATCCCCTTTATAAATCAAATGTGAAAAGATGTTACTATTCTAATTATGGTTCCTCATCAGACAGATACAAAATTAAACTGAGAACTTCAGTCCTAAACCACAAGGAGCTGAATTCTTCAAACAACCACAGGAATTTAAAAAAAAAAAAAAAAAGAGTATGACCTCTAGAAACAAATGTAGCTCCAGCTGAGACCCTGAATATCTTCTCAACACTGTAGACATAAGACTTAGCTAGGTTGTGTATAGACTCTGGACCCACAAAAATAATGAGATGATAAATGTACTTTCTTTTAAGCTGCTAAATTGGTGGTAATTTGCTGCACACTAATAGAAAATTCAGGCATAGATCCATCACTTTACTTTTCTATTCACTTTTTATCATAGTCTCAAATACCTCCTACACATTTTCTCATCTAGAACAGCTTCCATTTGAATTCTTATGTATCTCCTAGCTTCCTTCATTGTAAAGTATGCCTTCATCACAGCAATGTGAATGTATTTAATGTCAATAAAACATACTTCAAAATAATTAGGAAGGAATACTGCTACAAATATTGCACCACAATGTAAGAAAATATCAGTACAACAATCACAAGATAATGAGAACACACAATTAAATGTCTATAGAAAATAAAACTCAAAGTTATTTGTGTTTAGTCCCTCTTACAAGAAAAAAAAATGGTGAAAGGGGTTTGACTATCTTATTAAAGAACAAATAATGAGAAAAAAGCAAATCTAAATCCTTTTAGACTTGTGAAGATTTAATATATCTCATAGAACAAGAGCAAGAAGTAAACAATCCCAGTAAGGAAATATTCTACTTTTTATTGACTCTGAAGTCTAATAAACTCTGCATCAAGGTACACACAGTGCAAAGTGTCCCAGAAGATGACAGTGGGCCACCTGTGCCTGTCATGGTCCCACACTTACTATTCATAAGTAGAAGGCAAAGCAAGGAGTAGATTTACTCCAGCATTCTACTGGACTCTTGTAGAGTCCTTCACTCATTAAGATTGTCTTTTTCATGACAAAGAATTGACTAAGTTTGCATGCCCTGCCAGATGAGCATTCTGGCCAGTGCAACTTGAAGCATGACAGTGTCCAAATTCAGTGCCAGAAGACAGACTCTCAGTATCCAGCATGGTTACAAGGCACAGATCCAGCCAGGCCTGGGGTCTTACTCCAGTAATCTCAGTACGTGGGGTGGAAGAGATAGGAGGCTCACCACCAATGTGGTACTATCCTTGGGATACCCAGTGAATTTTAGGCCATCTTGAACTACATATCAAGAATCTGTTAAAAAATTTTTTTAAAAAGACAGAGATCAAGCTTCTCTCTTCAAAGAATAAAAATGTCAGCTTCTCTACAGCATTTTTATTCAAAAATCTATAAACTGTCATCAAATATATTACATTCCTCCTTTTTTATGGGAATATCTTAATAATGTCCTGCAGTGTTTCATAAAAAAGGCACCTAAAATAATCTTTCATAGTCTGAAACAGATAGTTACACTTTAAAAAACAGACATTTTAATTTAACTTGCTTTCCTTACAATTCACTGGTACTCTCGGGTTACACAAATACAAATCACAAAGAATTTGAGTAAACAAAGACCTACAAGAAAAGACGTTCTAAATGATTCACAATTTTCAAATAATAAATTATTTTAAGAGATCCCCAAGTCAGAATGTACAATGAAAGTACTCAATCACCTTTGAGCTTAATACTACTTTTCTTGAAAAAAATATACCTTCTAACCATTCATGTTAAAGAATAAAATTAGTCAATGGTTGATATGGCTAAGTATATACTTAAGTATAAAATGAGACACTAAAATATTACCTAGGAAACTTAAGATTTGAAGATTATAAAAAGACCACAAATGACTTTCAAATTTTCTTAAAATCTGAATTAAAAAAAAAAACCTCTCAACTGTACAAACTGACTACAGTGATGAGCCAGCAAAAAAGATAACAGTGTTTTACCATTTCAAAATAAGAAGGGTAATTTATTCAAGATAACTTGGAGGTGATAATCATTAAAAGAAAATAAACTACCATATGGTTAAATGTGTTCAGATGGCAATTAATATTTAAATGATTTTAATGAGCTCTGCCAATACTGGTATTGGAAACAAGCCCAAGCAATACGTCATAATCACTGGGGAGCAAACTGAAGGTTTGAAACAGGCTACCTTGCTCATGAAGAAGATACCAGTGTTGTAGAGCAGCATCACATACTCTGTCAAACACCTAACAGGTTTGTCAAGATGGAGACCAATGAAGTAAGAGACAGACATATATATGAAACCTGGGGAAACTTTCTATTAAACACAGAAGAGGCAAAGGTAATGGATCATGAAGAGTAAAAGTAGAAGACTAAACAAATTAAGATTGATGAAATGGAACAAAGAATGCTTCCATCTGTAAGCAGAGAAAGTCTTCCACACCTCCACAGAGTGTGATATCTACACTAAGAGAAGACTTTAGTTTGGAAAGACAAGGAACAGGGTGTATCCCTTCTATACATCAACTAGGACAAGACCTCAGCTTTGTTAACACTGGCACTCTGCATTAGAAATCATAATTTTAAACAAAAATCTAAACCACAAGTAGGACATCAGACAAATCTTTCCCATTACCTCACGACTGAGAATATCAAACTAGCATTAGAAAGCGTTGCCTTAAGGTATGGCAGAAAGACAATAAAAATCACTAAGTATACTCATGAAAATACAACTTTCAGACTTAGAATACAGAGTTTATGGTACTTGTCAGATACCATTTTTATTTAGTTTTAATGGCTGCCTTTTTATTTACTTATTTATTTTTAATTTTATTGAGAAACAAATAGCAATGAGACCATTTCAAAGCAGGCTAGTAGGACAGTTGCAATAATTAATATATTACACATTGTTGTCATTGTAGTAGTTATTCATAGTACAAGATGCAGACATGATATCTTGTCCAAACACTATTAGAACAAATCTTTTTATTCATTGAATTAAGAGAAAGTAGCTGTACATCTGTCCTAACTATTATGTATATACAGATACAAAAATAGTCCTTCATTTATATCCCCTTTTTTATTTAGTTTTCTCAGAGATGGGTATTCCACTGCTATTGAAATATTGTAGGTGTGTGAATTCAACAAAATAATCCAATGTAGTCCAGTAGTCCATAACAGTAGCAGGTCATCCATAGTACTGGCAATGTCAGAAGTTGTTGACTTGAGCATTTTACAGCTCAGCATATTAATATGGCTTTACATTTTATACCTTGTTTTTATAATTTTCTGCTCAATAGTAAAGACCAAGATGAAGCAAGAGCTATATAACAAAAAAATGTAACTTTTGTACCTGATAAGGTCAGTCAAATCTTTTCCAATTTACCCTAAAATCTTGTACCATAGTTTGTAGATCCTTTGTCAGTGTCAGCCATGTGGATGAGTCATGACCATTGCTTGAACAGTTTGCTCTCTGTGAAAGCCTAAGAAAATGTTTTCTCTCCATGTGACTCTTCTTAGGCACTCTCTACATCATTTATCACTTTGCTCTGAGACCCCATAACCTTCTTGATCAGAAAATTTGGGACTCCACTGAGTTTCAGGATATTACAATACAGGTTTGCTTATGTCCTGTGTCCTCACTGACCTTGAATGGCTAGGGTCAAAATGTTGGCTGTCCTTACAACCCTTCTTTTTATTAATGTTTGGTCTCCAAAAGAGAAGTGTAATGATATTATCATCCTACAACATAGGCAGTTGAACAACTGCCTTTTTCATCAGTTCGGACTTATGTCTGTATTATTTTCAAATCCAAGAAATGGAGTCTCCTATCAGATCTGATGCTTTCTAGAATACTTTTTTTGTTAAAGAGAATACATATTAGAATTAAAACAAAAAATTACAAGTGATACTATTTTAATACATATATTACTTAACAAGAATATGAATTTCACAGTGTCTGTTGTAATACATAGTGTTGTCTTGCAACCAGTTATTCATACTACCAGATATACCCATGTAAAAATGAAGAAGAAATTTATAAGAAATTAAGTAGAGAAAAAGTACAAACAATTGAAAAAAGCAGACAATGGGGCTGGGGAGATGGCTCAGTAGAATAAGCGCTTCCCAGGCCAGTGCAAGGGCCTGAGATTAATCCCCGGTTCTTCCAAAAAAAAAAAGAAAGAAAAGAAAAAAGGAGACAAATCAAATTAAAACATTAACTGTTTCTTTCCATAGGCTAGCAAAAATGCACAGTAAAGTTGTCCAAAGCATCCTGCTTAAATAAAAAGATAAATCTCTTTCCCCCAGTCCCTCTCCTTCCCTTCTCCTCAACATAAACAAACTGCATGAGAAGTACTTCAAACAATCAACAACTGGGATCACATCTTTTTGAAAAGTTTCTGCACTTCAAAGAGAGTGCTCTCCAACAGAGCAAAAAGAAAAGTCACAAACTGGGAAAAAATGTTACCTGACTATCCCTCAAACAAAGGCTTTCCATCTAGAACATACAAAGAATTAAAAAAAAAAAAATCAGGTCCCCCAAAATCAAAGACCCAATCCAAATTTGGGCATCTGAGAAGAATATACTCTTCTCAGAAGAAGAAATACAAACATAAGTAAATATATAAAAAACTATTCAATGTCATTGGTCAAATTAAGCAACAATGACATTCCATCTCACCCCCAGAAAGAATGTGTAACATCAAGAAGTCAGCCAATAACAAATACCGGAAAGCCTGTGGAGAAAAAGAAACCCTTCTGCAATGTTCGGAATGCAGACTGATACAACCCCTATGGAAAAGTGTGGAAATTCCTTCAAAAGCTAGGATTGGAGGTCCCATTCAAACCAGCTATTCCCTTCCTGGGTATTTTTCCAGAAGAACTGAAAACCTTATACTACAGATATATATATATATATATATATATATATGGCAACACAATCTGTCATAGCTAAATCGTGGAAACCCAGATGCCCATCAACTGAAGAATCGATAAAGAAGATGTGGTATTTTCATATATTGGAGTATTATTCATCTATAAATCAGCACAAATGTGAGTCTTTTATTGGTAAATGCATGCAATTAGAGAACATACTCTTAAGTGAAATAAATCATACTTGTATGTGCAAACATCATACAGCCTCCTTAGTATTTAGAATTGAAAGAGAAAAATGGATTCTGAAGGGTACAATAGATACTGAGAAAAGGGAATGGGCGTTCTAAGATACTTTACTATCATTCTTTTCCTCAGAACTTTCACTTCTAACTCCTTGCCACCTCACTAGTCAGATCAATCTTCTTTAAATCATTCTGATCATATTCTCCACATATCCAAAGCCCACAGGAAACAAAATATATCTGCTGCCAAAAGGAATCCCGGAACCTCTGTCTCAAGACCCTTCATTATCCATCCCTATTCACATTGTGTCCAGTGAACCTTACTCACCATTTAAAGACTGGCCTCATTCACTAGTTACACTCATAAATTCAAAATGTCTCTTCTCCTTTCCCTTTCATTTATCTAATGACGTGGTTTGAATTTCATTTTCTCTCCAAAGCCTTTTTGAATACTTTAGAGGACAAAGAAAATATGTCTTGAAAATATGATATATTTGTTTTAATTCCTAAACACCTACACCAAAGGTAGTGAGCCTATGGCACAGGACCATAGTGAGCACAGAGAGCCATGTCTGTTATCACATAAACAAATATACTGCAGCAACTGACTTGTAGATCATTTTTTTTTTCTAAACTAAAATTCAGTATTGAAGTTTAATTACAGAGCTGTCATGCAATAAATAAGTGAATTTTTGGTTGAAGTTTAGGCAAATGGTCTCTGTAAGGTACACTGTCACTGATCTAAGCCTTTTATTCTATTTACTTATTTTTGTGGCACCAGGGATTGAACTCAGGACCTTGAGCTTGCCAGGCAAGTGATTATTCTACTGAGATATCTCCCTGATCCCTTTGGTTCCTTTTCTTTTTTTTTGCAATAGGCCTTTAAGAATAATTACTTGGCAATAGCTGCCAAGGGACTACAGCGCAACTTTCCTGCTACAATGATAGAAATCCCCTCTTCAATGTCTCCACCTCCTTCATCTCCCTTTACCTCACAGCCTTCCTCCTCTTGCAACTCTACTTAGGGCCAATTTCACAACATAAATATCTAAAAGCCAATAGTAATGTGTAAGCTGGTCCAATCTGAGTATCTGATCCAGTAGCTGTGGTCTTCCCTCATTTATTCATTCACAAGCACTTCAATATTTCCTAAGCATCTGACTTTAACTTTAGTTACACATTTAGATCACTCACAGAGTTTCAATATTACTGATAGGGAGGCCCCTTCCTCAGAAACTCTTAACTTTGAATAGGGCTATTGAATGGGCATGCTCTCACTACCAATAACTATTCTAGTTGCTAAAAAATACATAGTAGTGGATTAAACATAAATCCAAGCATGTGGGAATTTTATATGCTTAGTTGAAGAGGAGGCAATTAATAAAACATATAGAATAAAGTAAATTACATAGTGTGCTAAAAGTTCTCTATGTTAAATACTAGAAGGGAAAATAAAGCAAGGCAAGCTAGACAGAAAACAAGAGAGAAGAGAAATGGGTCGTAATTCAAAATAGGCAGCCAACAGTGATCTCACTGATTCAAGGTAAGGCTCATCAACTTAGTGAGACCTTGTCTTGAAATAAAAGAATAAAAAAGGCTAGGGAAGGCCTGGGGTTCAACAGGCAGCATCAACAACTAAATAAATAAAAAGACATTATATCATTGAAAAGGTGACATTTAAGCAAAGGTTTGAAGAAGATGAAGAAGCAAACAGAATCATTCTGATATCTGTGGCTAAAGTCAGTGCAAAAATCTTAAGACGAAAGCAAGTTTAGGGTTTTACAAGATTAGTTAGGAGCTAGTTATGATCCAACAGAGTATAAGAAAGGCGACCAAGAGCAGCAAAGTGCACAGGGACCCACAGGTCACACTGTGGACTGGAAGGGGCCCGGCCAGCGAGGCACGTGGTGCCAGGGTAAGTCAACCTTTCTGAATGATTATTTAAGTTACACTGTAGAACCTAGAACACAGGAAAAATGGATGGAGGCAGAAAAAGCAATTAAATTAATCCAGTGAAGCTGTATCAGAGACTTGGACCATAGTGAAAAGATCTGGAGATGGTGTAATATATTTGAAAGTAAAATCAATTGAATTTTTTGAATAGGTTGCAATAGGACATGAAAGAAAAAAGAATCAACAATTTTAAGCTTTTTGTTTGAGCAACTGGAAGATTGTTGCAACTAACATTTTGAGGAAAAGTGAAAAGACATTTGAATATGCTATGTCTGAGATAAATGCTGAGATCATGAGCACATAAATGTTTCTAAATTTATGCTTCTAAATTTAATATACAATTGTGTTATATATATACATGTAAAATTTATTAGGTCAGCTTTGTATAAGCACTAGTCTTACCACTTATAGTCAGTAAAAATGAATTATTAATTGGTTAATATGTTGAAATATATGCACAAGAAAGAACAATATATAGAATCTTGGTCCAATTCTAAAATAAAATATTTTATTATAACATGGGCGTGGTGGTGCATGCCTGTAATCCCAGCACTCGGGAGGCTGAGGCAGGAGGATTGTTGTGAGTTCGAGACCAGCCTGAGCTACAAAGTGAGCTTAAGGCCAGTCTGAACTGCATAGTGAGACCCTGTCTCAAAAAGACAAAAAAAAAAAAAAAAAAAAAAAAAACTTTATTATTAATAGTGTCACCAAGCACCAGGAGTGAGCTGAAAAAACTGGACTCACTTCCTTATCTTAGCAGTTCATAATGCATCCTTCACAGTCCCAGACCATGTCCTCTATAAAGCCACCTAGGGCACCCACACTCAGAGCAGGAGACTGCTCTCTGCATATCCACTGATAATGTGCATTTTTCACCACTGCTACAACATGTTGCTCTATAATGTGGGCTAATATAGTCTATTTTCCTCCCACTAGAGTCAAGGGTAAGCAACTGTAGGTCAGGACTATGTCTTATTCACCATTGTGTCATCAATGCTTAACAGTACAAGATGTGTATTTATTAAATGCCATTACTAAATAAGTCAATTTGAAATCAGAAACAAACTAGAAATATTTCATTTATTTAATTTTCACAAATCAGTTCTCCAGTCTTCCAACTATGTTAAACACAAGATCTGCAGCTCTGATGCTACATATTTTTAAAAGGGTTCTATTTAAATGTAAGCTTTACAAACATATAAACATTAAATAAAAATAAGATTATCATGCACACAATTAAAAGCCATTTGGGCACAACAAGCATAATGAAATTCCCTATTTACACATTTATTCTTAAAATGCAGATCATTAAAAAAAAAAAAAAAAAAAAAAAAAGCTTCTGTAAGTTGTCAGGGTTTTGATGCATATGGCAGGAATTTTGAGTAGTTCAATAAAATTTTAATCACTTTCTTCTGCTCCAGAAATGTGAATTTGTTAATTAGATTTCTGCTTCTTAGTATACCATTCAGAGTGAATGCTCTGCTCCTCCTGTTTAACTCTGGCAGGCAGTATAGTCCTAATTGACTTTCTTTCTTATACTTTTCTTTCTACCCAATCTCTTTCTGTTCTCCATATAAGATTCCTAGAGCTTATAATGAACCACAAACAGTGCTTACAGTCTGCAGCACTAAGCAGCCTGTCACTTTTTTTACTCAGCAAGAGCTAAGAAATAGAATGTCTCTTCAAATAAAAAATAAAATACACAGTTTCACTTAACTAAGAAAAATATCAAAGCTTAAGTAAGTTAAGGATAAATGAAGTCAAATGCAAGCAAAGAGAAATTGTTCCATGTAACTGGGCTGGCTATACATGATATCCCTTTCCTTGCATCAAGTTCAGAGATGAAGGGAGATGGAGAAGGAATATGGGAAGGCAGGTGAACAGAAGGATCACGAGAGGAGGGAAGGCAAAGTCATGAAAAGTTGAACCAATTTTACTCATATGTATCCATATACCAACTTCTTTTGTTTCTTTTGAACTAGGAATCAAACTCAGGACCTCACACTTGCCATGTGACCCATCAACTTCAATGGGCCAAGAATGTTCAAAGTTTATTCTATACGAAAGCTTTACAAAGTTGTTTTTTAACACAGCAAAATAAGTAAAATGCCACTGGCCCATTGAAAGCTTTTCATATGAAAACCAATGAAACACATACTAGCCTCTAGAGTTTACATTATTAAAGCAAAACAATCAAGTAGTTATATTCTTTATTTCTAAACAGATAAAGCTAAAGAACAATAGGATGATAATTTTTTTTTTTTAATTTAGAAGAACATACTAACACACACTTTCTACCTTTTGGCATTCCAGAAATATAAAAGTACCTTATCTACTCTCTTAAATAAAAAAAAAAAAAAAAAAAAAAAAAAAAAAAAAAAAAAAAAGAAATGAAAATAAATAAAATGTCCCAAACTGTATAAATAATTCAGTGGCAGCATATGCTTGGTGAGACCATACTCCTGGGTTTCAATTCTACAGCCTCAAAAATTTTAATTAATTTTTCTCTTAGTTTAAAATACGTAACTGGAAGTCATCTTCATATCAAAAATCTCTTTACATTCTCATTTATAGGTCTCAGCCTAGAACCTATACTCAAGCAAGAAGTATCTCCACTTTAATTTCAAAATTTAGCCTACCTGTTCTCTATGACTAGGCACTCACTATTCAAGGAGTGTATATGATAGCCTTCCATTTTTTGAGCCAAAAAGCTGTGAACACACATGTTGAAACTACTAGTTGATCTACTTTCCAATTTTGAGCCTTCCACATGCCTGAACAAACATCCCTAAAGGTAAAGAAAAACCATTATGTGCCTACAGATTCTTTTTGGTTAACTAGAAAGGAGCATGAGCACTCCAAGTTACCCAGGAAGAAACCAGATAACCTAGTCATTCAGCAACAGTTTCTCTCTCCTTACAATCTTTAAGCCTCATTTTATGAGAAATGTTACAAAATAAAAATACAAGTTTTATTCCTACCCTTAGCATTACTCTTCAAACAAAGTCATAAATCTGATATTAATAATTAAAAAAAGAATCAATCAGATCACCCATACTAGTGAAAAAGGAGGGACAAAACCTTCATCTAAAACATATTACAGGGTAGATTTAGAAAAACCTAGTATCTCTTCCATAATCTGGCATTGTGCTTCAGTTATTTATTCACTGGTATTAACTACCAAAGTACCTTAACCTATAGTAGTGAAGGTATGAACATTTTCTAAGTAAGAGCATTAGACAACTCAAACCTTTTAAAGGGAGTTTAAACTTCATACTCAAAGAGATGAAACTCTTTGAATATTAAATCGAATCTCACTTGTTTTATTTCATGTTACATCATTCCACAAAATGGGTCTAAGAAGCAACCATATTTAGTTCATAATATATTTAAATTTGGAATTAACAAGTTTTAGATCTTGGCTTCTCTAATCAAACCAATGTTAAGAGCTGGAAGTGAAGGAGTTAAAATTTTAGTTTGATGAATATGCTTTGGGCAAAAAATGTCAGTTATGAGCAAGAAATGGCAATGAGGAAGTATTTATGAAAGTTTTCCTCTAGATTACACATGGAAAATGAGTTGTTATAATTAATGTAAATAATAAAAACTTTTCCAAATTAAGCACCAAAAATTTTTAATTTTAATTTATATATTAAAGCACTATTCTCAGATACAAAGAATTGTCCATCTACAATCCTGTTTCCTCACCTATCCATGAGTTCAAAAGCGTCAACTAATTAAAATGAAACCTAAAATGATAGTACCTAGTATACATCTTAGGTAAAGCTTTCAATATCAGTTTATGATTTTTTCTTATATGTATTTGGTGTTACACCTTCTCACATCAATAAAAAAGTATGACAATAGACTTGAAAACTGAAAAGGACTAATCTATCATATACCATGTTCTTTGTCAATCAAAACCAACTAAGATAAAACTCCAAATAGCAACTAACAGCCAATAACAACTACTGTACAACAGGTAACTTTTTTACTTGTGTGAAAACTTTATTTCTGTAATTAAGCAGCAAGTCCCATCATATTCTTGGAACTCATCTGGGCCAAATTATTCTTATTTCTCATGTAACTGGCCTGCCCTTATCATGCTAGCTATAGTTGGCCTAGATTGAAGACATCATAGAGGTAAATAGTCTTCGGAAGGGTCAATCCAAATTAATTAATTAATTAATTTATTCATTTTTATTTTCTTTTTGGCAGAATCGGGGATTGAACTCAGGCCCTTGCACTTGCCAGGGAAGAGCTTATTCTATTGAGCCATCTCCCTGACCTCTTCAACCCAAATTTAAATCACACATCCAATTGTATGGTTTGTGCTTTGATTCTAATTGTCAGAAGCTCCCCTCAAAGAAATACGTATCTAGTCTTTTAAATATATATTCATGTAAGAAGCACAAATTATGCCAAAAGAAAGATGTATGTCAGGATCTACTATAAGGATCCAATTACATTAAGGAAATTCATTAAGGAAATCAGTTATTCTCATAAAGGAGAAGCTAAGAAGACAACTTGGATTTTTTAGTCTAAGCAAGAGTGGGGAAACACTAGCACCCCAAGAGTGCCAAATGAAATGTAGGAGTCAGTGTTATTGGAATCCACAGTCCATCACTGCAAGCTAGAATGGCAGCAGATCTGCCAGGAGCTGAAACCAGAAAAAAGAAAGAGCTGTGGTGAACAATGTAAGTCACACAGAAGGTGGAGAAAAGTCATAGATTCTACCTCACTTGCCCTCTTGCCTCCCACTAAATGCAGACTACATAGTGAAGCCTCCTACAGAATATAGCTATAGAAAAACATACTTAGAGAAAAATAAAATCCTCCAAGAAAATAGACCTAGGCACAGCATGAAGCCAAAAGAAAGGGAAATAGGATATAGGTCTCCAGCAATGAAAAAGGAAGCCTAGTCCATCTAATGAGAGTTCTTTATAACAATACAGAAACAAGAATAATTGTCAGATTATTTCTGTACCTTGCCTAGAAACCCAGTGTGCTGACCAACTTTGTTCTTCTCTTTGAGCAAAATGAAAACTGCAAAAGTTATAACCTGAGATGTCTAAAGCACAGAGGTACTTGTTTTATTGTTAAAAGTCCAAAACTCTTAGCCAGTTTCATGATGAAAAAGTACCTCTGATCAAACACAATAACCAAGCATTTCCTCTAGTGAATATAACAGAGAACTCCAGCAGGAAGCTTTTTCTTGAGAAAAAAAATGTTGACGGCCAATCATCCCACTGGGATACAATCAATTGCAGGGAAATCAACAGTGGGAAAAGCAACTATGCTCCTGAAGGTTTTGTAAATACACTGTGATCAACAGCTTTTGTGTAAATGCCTGTGATACCTTCCGGCTGGAGAGCAAACAGATGAGGAGATCAACCA
This sequence comes from Ctenomys sociabilis, assembly GCA_004027165.1. Lineage (NCBI taxonomy): Eukaryota > Metazoa > Chordata > Mammalia > Rodentia > Ctenomyidae > Ctenomys > Ctenomys sociabilis. The sequence continues at coordinate 3,304 of PVKA01021600.1, read as the reverse complement.
GGCAGTCAATGTGCTAATTGGACTCTATCATTGGATGAGTTCAGAGAAAGGGGAGCTGAAAACTAAACCCTAATCCAGAAATTATTGTGGAAAATAATGATAATAATAATAATAATAATAATAATAATAATAATACTGAGGCTAAACTTCTGGTGAAATGTAGAAGCTTCAAGCTAAACTTTCATAGCACCCTACATTCTCAAAAGTAATTTAATTTCTAGATAACAGAGTTACTATGAAAATGAATTTGCTATTTTAAAGACCAGCAAAACAGACACAACATAATTTATCTCTGTCACTATCCAGAAGCCCTGACAATCTTATGGCATATTCTATGTATTCTAGATCATCAATATAAACATCACACAATGTTGAAATTAGAAAAAAATCTGAATCTTTGGACTCTGACTGAAAAGTAATGTAATATATATCTATGGCAAAGTACATATGCATATCTGTAAGTCATATGCACGTGCACAGGTACTTCCCTGTGCTGCATGGGCCTTACCTGTGACAGCCAAATTAATTCCAGATACAATGCCATTAAGTTAAATGTTCAACTTATGTGACTATAAATGTTAACGTTAGTGTCAATTTTTACATTAGATTTTGTAATTCTTGATAAATATTTAAATTAATAAATGGGATGTATTTACTTTTTCTCAATAGTGTATTTCCTCACTAAATTAAACTATCAGTTTATTTGCATTTAGCCCCAAATCTGATTTCTCCAATTTATTCAGTTCTCATTTTGAAATAGGACTCCTTCCTCTTAAGATACCACTATTACGTTTAAACCACAAGGCTAAGTGAAGTACAGTCACAGTAATCATCACATAAAATTCCCAACACAAAACAGTATGAATTAATTTGTAGTTTCTTTTCTTCCTTTTTTTGGTATTGGGGATTGAACTCAGGACCTTGTGCTACGTAGGCAAGTGCTTATTCTACTGAATATCTCCTCAGCCCCAGTATGAATTAATTTGAAAGTACAAAAAATAAAAGCAACATCTCACAGTATCTTTCTTGGATAACGACTGACCTCATGTAGTTGCGATCTGATAAAATACAGTTGAAAATTTTTTCTGTAAAAATAATGGAAACAAAATCCACAATTCAAGAGCAAGTATGTGATAAAAAATTGGATGAACTGAAGATACTATAAGCACACTAAAATAATATTTAAATGTATAATATCAAGATCTAAGAAAGTCCTTTTAAAAAACACTGCCTGCTCTCTTCTTTTTATATTTATAAGGCCTGAAGCAATTATTGTATCAAAGGATAGGTAGCAGAAAGAAACTAATTTGTTCATTTTATTTGTAAAAACTTGCTCAATCTGAGTTTGAAAAATGAATTTATTTTTATGAGTAGCATTGTAATACATCTTTGTGTAATAATACTGTTGCTGAAATAAAAATGTAATGCAAACATCAAAACTACAGTGTGACTAACACTGTTACAAATTATATAGTCTTACGAGAAGGCATTACTGACTTAATAGAGAAATATAAACAAATCTGTTAAATTTCTGGCACTTATGTATACCCTGTCCATAATAATTTAGAAAAATAAAAATTAAAGTAAATAATTAGGGTATTAATAAAGTGCAACAGTATATTCTGATTCAGTGTGTTGCTACGGTATAAGTTTTTAAAATATAATTTTGGCTGTTCAAACAATTAAATAACCCTTAAAGGGCAATCAGGAAAAAGAAACATATAGCAACAAATATAAAAAATATAATTATTAACTGTAATATTCAGCTTTAGAACACAGTAGAAAACATGGACCCAAAATTTTTAAGATATTCATGAAAATTGTTTCATTTTATCATTTTAACAAAAGAAGAATGGATTAGGAATATACTTAAAGGAAATTCTTGGGCTGGTAAGATAGCTCAGTGGACTAAGTGCCTACTTAGGCAAGCGCAGGGACCAAGGTTTGATCCCTGGCACCACACACCCATGGACATGGTGGTGCATTCATGTAATAACAGCACTGGGGAGGTGAAAACAGTAAGATCATTATGAGTCCAAGCTGCGTAGTGTATTAAAAAAAGAAAAAAATACAAAGACAGACACCCGACAGAAATTCTTGGATCTCATGATAAATATTTTTATTTTTTTAATTTCCTAGTTCTTTAATAACATGCCAACTAATGTTGTCATTTTCTTATTCACAAATGAAGAAACTAAAGCAGAGAGATTTCATGATTTCTCCAGGAAGTTCCAACAACAATCACATCATATGAGCACTGATGAAGGCTATACATAGTTATGTTGGTATCTGCAAACTTCTAAGAAGAAAATAATCAGCTAATATATCACATCAGTTTTAGAATATCAATTATCACTTGTGTCCTCCAACACAATGTCTGACTCAACCTGTAAGTGATGAAAGGATGAAAAGAGCCAAAAGCATGGTCATTCAGCAAACATTGTGGAATATTTCAGAGCTGAATAAATTTTAAAACACATTTCCCACATCTCAGAATATCACTCAAGCCCCTACATATTTATCAGAAACAAATGAACTGATAATCTATGAACAAATAACAATCTCATTCCTTATGTAGTAAAGCAGCATGTTCTATAGAAGAGATTGGGCTTTTTTGCAGATCTGGGGATTGAACTCAGGCCCTTGCACTTATTGTGAGCTATCTTCCTGCCCCCTTATAGAAGAGATTTTAACTGAGCACTTGTTTGAAAATTTAAAAAGAAAGTTCATTTTTCATTTCTATTCTCTGAATAAACATGAAAAGGAAGATAAAAATTAAGTCAGCTGCATGAATGGTCATTCTTATGTTAAATCAACTGAAAAAATCAATTTTGTTTTATGTTTGGAAAATAAATCATATTTTCAAACATAAGCATGTTTAAAAATTTAAGTTCTTTAAATGTGATATAGTCACATATAAGAAAGAATATATGAGAAGTTTGGATATCTTGTTTAATTGCTATCTTCATAATGAACTTTCCATTTTAAAACAAACTCAAGCAAATCTATACTTCACATAGCTCAAGGATTTATTAATAGTAGTAAACTGAATAATGAAGTAACAATACAATAAATATAGCACCAGAATTAATATTATTTATTAGACAATTTTATGAAAGTTTAAAATATATTAACAATGTGAAAAGGTACATTACCTCTGACTTAAGACAAATATTCACAAAGCACATAATAAAGAACTTTTTATTAAAAATTCCTCATAATTTTCCCTAAACATCATTTAAAATAAAGTCTTGATTACTGATTGAAATAATCTGCAACCTGATCTTATTTGATTCTCCCTCAA
>PVKA01021599.1:0-38429 GCA_004027165.1 Ctenomys sociabilis | reverse complement strand
AAACTGGGGTGCTTCTTGCCAGTATGTCTAAGACACTTGAATAACTGCTGTTTGCACTTACTCCATGGTCAGACCACATTACATTTCTATGCAAGGGGAGGGCAAGGCAGTGTGGTGGTCATGGCTGTTAGATAACATATTCAAAGACCTTTTCCCGGTGATTTAATCTATTTTCATATTTATAAAGAAGTCTTAATGTTCTGCCTCATAAAACTTTCAACCTTGTGGTTGGGAGTGGGGCTAGTTTTTGTAGGCCTTGGGGACTGCTCTAATGAATTTGTTCACAAATACATGCTGGTGATTAAATGGTTTATACTTGGACTATTTTTTTTTTCCCCTTCCTGCTATAGCTGGAGCTTTGGGAACAGTTTGTCCTTACAGAGCTACAATAAGAAACAACCAAAGAATGAAGATGGTCAAATATTTTCATAACTCATTTCTGGTTTTTGTAAAACTTTCCCAAGACACTTTCAGATTAAAAAAATAAAGTTGTGTTGGAAAATAAAATATATATATGTATTGACCACTTAGAACATAGCACCATTTTCAGATTAGCTGTGCACTTTCTTACAATACATAAAAGATAACATCAGAAACAAATTCCAATGAGAACCACAATAAGAATACTACTAGAACTCTACAACAAAAAGTCTTCGCTTCAATTGTCACCCCCAAGGCAGTCTACTCACATGACAGCTATATGCTTCCTGTGCATGTCTCCCTTATGCTGACAGTACATGAGCTTAGCTCTCCTTTCTTATGTGACAGGACATTCTTGTCACCTCTCTTGTCCTTTTGTTCTATCAGGAACTTTCTACAGTATTGCACAATGTGTACTTAGCAGAAAGTAAGATATTAGCAAGGTAAGATATCAAATGTGTAATGAGTGCTTAGAATAGACATCAAAAATTTCCCATTAGCTGCTTACTTGCTTACAAAATCTAAAAGGTATCAGAAATAAAAAAAACTATATGAACTACAGTGTAAGCACAAGCAAAAGTCTACCACACAAAGTCTTTGCTCCACCTGTCACACCCAAGGAAGTCTTCACACATAGAAAGCACTGGTTCCATATATAAGTGTCACTTACACTGATAGCATGTAAGCTTTCTTTTCCTGTCCTTTCCTGCAGTGCACATCTTTTAGTTAACATCTTTTTGGTTTTCCTGTTTTCATAGCAGACAATTATGATGCTGTCCCTGCCTTTTCACCTATCAGCTTATCTGTGTGCTCCACAACCTTTCTGTGGAGTTCCCTGGGCAGAAACATTTGGTTTTTCTTCTGCTGTAAATGATCTCTTCAGACTTCCAATCCCAATCCTCTAAGAAAATTTCTCTACAATATTTTTCACTTGTTATTTTTTTTATTGCTCTGACTACTTATGCCACATACATTTGGAACTGAGTAAAACACAAGCATTGGGAAATGTTTTGTGTTTCAAGTGATATCATAGGTGCTATGTAACTCATCAACAACTTCTCTGCCTTTGGTTTTGTAATAAAAAGTTATCACCTCAGACTTTCATTTTATTGAAGTCTTTCTGTTCTTATTTTCATTGTGGTTTAAAGTTGACATCAGCAGTACTAGTTTGTTTTTCTTTGCTATGTGTTAAGACTATGTTATATCTTTTTTTTTTTTTTTTTTTTTTTTTGAGGTCTGGCTCAGCCCTCTGGGGGTAGGGCTGGCATAATGTGTGTTGCCGGAATCTAACCACAGTCCCTGCACGCTAGCCTAAGCTTGCCTAAGCAGGTGCTTCAGACCTATGAGCTATCTCATTGACCCCTGTGTTATTTCTTGCTGAAATTCAAAGATTGGCCTACATAATTGGAATTTCTGCTTTGTTTCTGCATACACTTCCTGCATTGGTCAGCTTGTGCTCTGTTAGAAAATGTAACATCAACTGGAAACTGGTAAAGCAGATATTGAATGGGTGATGAGAGCAGCAAGTCTGTTCCCAACATGATTTGATTTGTTACTGTGCCAATAAAAGCCCGGTGGCTGAACTCTAGGACAAATTCTAAATTGAAAGCATGATAAGTATTTGCACCCTTAAGAGCATATTCCATAATTTATTTATTTTATTTTTTATTTTATTGAAGTACAAATATCAATGAGACAGTTTTAAGACACCTTAACAGGACGGATTCGATAAATTAATACATTGCAAACTGTTTTCATAATGTTTTGGTATCGTACAAGGTGCATACATGATATTATACTTACAGACATTATTATAGAAGATGTCTCTTATCAGTAAATTAAGAGAGTGTAGCTGCTTGTGTATCTTATTTTTTATACATGAATTATATCAAAGATTCATATACCATAATTTAAAGGGTTTTGGGGACTATACTGCATAAAGCTATAGAAACTATTAAATTCTTCAAGATATTTATTAATAGTCATGTATTCAGATGATATACTAATTGCTTGACAAATACCCATGAATAAGTGGATAGTAGCCAGATTATCAGTTCTTTGTCTTTCTTAAGTGGTGTTTCATAATCACTGTGCCCTACTTTTGGATGTAAAATATATCAATTGCACATATACCCATATATACATGCACATCACACCTTAGTTGTTACAGTGAAGTAAGATGCATATCATAAAGCATTTCTGGCCATGAAGAAAGTCTTTAGGCCAGAAAAATAGCTCAGCAGATTAAAGCACCTGCTTAGTCAGACTAAGTCAGGAGTTCGATTCCCAGGTCTGCTGTGCTGGTCCCGCACCCAGGACATGCTGAGATTGTGATTGAGACTGGGTGTGGTGTCACACTGCTGCAATCCCAGCACAGAGGAGGCTGAAGACAGGAGGATCCCTACGAGTCCAATCTATGTAATGAGACCCTTTAAACTTTGTAGACCCTGTACTATATTAAAAAAAAGAAAATCTTTGACTTTGAGAAAATATTTAATCAATATTTGTTGAATAAATAAATGCATAAATGTAACACATTTTGTAAGATAATATTCATATGTTCCACAGGCTTGTCAAATACAATCTCATTAAAAATAAAATCATCCCCTTGATCCCACAAACTGCTTCTTCACCCCCTCGCTTCCCATTCTTTCTCTCCTTGTTTCCTTTCTTATTCCTACCAATTAGTTTTCAGTTCTTCAGATTCCATCTCTTTAGTCTGTGTTGAGCCCATGCATTCCTTTTTCTTTATATTAGAAAATTTATCTTCCATATTATACAATATATATTCTTGCCATACATATGTTTCAACAAATATTATGACCTGTACATATACATTATTGCAATATATATTATTGCAATGAGTCATAGCCCTATGATGCTGATTTACATCTAAATCCGCAAACTCTCCCTTGATTTTGTTCTTATAACAACTGTTACAAGTTTCTTCTTATTGTAGGGCATTCTTTTCACGTTCTTGTCTTTACTTAATGTTATCCAGATCCCACTTGATTTGGGGGATTTGGATAGAGGCAACCTCTTGTGGAATTTTCAATGAATATCAAGTGTTTCTCCTATGTTTTTGTTCTCAAAACCAGCTAAAGAAAAAATTTAGAAATTTATAAACATAAAAATAATTCAGTTAGTAGCACTTTTACAAAAATTATAATAATTTAAAGAATCATTAGGTTTCATTTTGTCCAAACAAAAATGTTACAAGTTATAATAGAAAATATTTCCAATACCAACTTTATGAAATACTTGAAATAACAACAATTATAAAAGAACCGTGAGAAAAAAACCTGAAAACCTAATGGGGAACACAAATACCTTAATAAAAAGAAGAATACTGGATTAATGATAAAATAAATTCAGAAAGATGGTACTTTTTAATTAATTTTGTAAGATTTTATTTATTTGATAAAAATACTAGTAATTTTCTAAATTTGATGCACAGGATCCACGTGTAGAAAATAAATGAGAAAGCAACAGTCACAGAAGTTGTAAGAAGATTATGAGTAATCCCTCATTTCTAATATCATAAGAAATTTCTAATAGATCATAGATCTGAATATGGTTTGAAGCCATACAAGTAACAAATGGGGAAGAAGATACTTATTTATATGATATACATAGAAATATAGCTTCTTACATATGGCACACACCAGGATCCAGAAATTAAAACATTAACAAATCAGAATTTTATATATATGAAATGCATCATAGTCAATGTGCTAGGTGGAAAAAGATGTTGCATTCAAATTAAGTGATTTGAGAAATGTTGGCTGCAAAAACAGTTTACAAAGCTAAGTACAGAATGTGAGAAATACGCTAAAGTTGGTACATTGCCTGAGAACTGTTAATAGTAGGACACAGTATTCTCTTTATGCCTGAAGATGTTACATGAGAATCATTTACAGGATCTAGCGAGAACAATTTGTGCTAGAAGGCTGCTTGGGAGAACACAGATGTTTGCAGGGACAGAACAAGGAAACCAGGAAAATGCACAGCCTGTCCTCACCTACTTGCCTCTAGTGTCCTGCCTGCTAGTGCTATTGACCAGTGGAATTTAACCAGCAGCCCTTGGGCCACAGAATTCAACAACAAAATTCTCCCAGTAAAAAAGCATAAAATATGCCAAGAGACACTGTACAAAGAAAATATAGCACACACCAGAATTCAGCAAATAAAACATTAACAAATCAGAATTTTATATATATGAAATGCACCATAGTCAATGTCCTAGGTGGAAAAAGATGTTACATTCAAATTAAGTGATTTGAGAAATGTTGGTAAATACAGAAAATAAGCACATAAAAAGATACTTAATATCCTGACTCATTAGGGGAAAACAAGTGAAAATTAAGCCACTAGATACCACTTCATATTTGTTTGAATGACTAATAGGTGACCTGTATTGACAAAGAAGGCAGAAAAATGGGGATTCCTGTGCACCAATGATAGAAATGTAAAGTGGTGCCATCATTACGAAAACTGGTATGGCAGTTCCTCATAAACTAATGAAAAGCCAACCAAATAAAAATCCCCATAAATTCCACTATCAAAAGAACTGAAATCAGTCGTGAGCAATATTTGAACCTCATTGTTCTAACAGCATTATTCACAGCAGAGAACAAGAGAAAGCAACGCCAATTGATAGATAAATGGCTAAACCGAATTTGGTATATACATAGGACAGAATATTACTCAATTTAAAAAGAAAAAACTCTGACACAAGTTGCCACATTGATGAAATTTGATAACATAATGCTACATAAAGAAAGCCAGTCACAAGGAAATAATGTCGAATTCCATTTATATTGGGTACCTACAGTAGTCAAATTCACATAGATAGAGATTAGATTCATAGTTACCTTGCACTGTGCCAGGCTTGATAGGGAAGGAGAGTTACTTAATGAGTATGCAGTTTTAGTTGATGGAAATGAATAAAAAGTCTGCAGGTAAAGAATCATGGTTGTCCAACATTAAATATTGCACTTAATGTTCCTATCTTAAATGCTTAGAACTGATTAACATGGAAAATGTTCATGTTGTGAAAATTATGATTTTGCAAAAAATAGATCCTCCATAAATTATTCTATAGATTTTAATGCAATGTCACTTACAATTGTATGTATGGATGCTCAGGTCAGAAGCAAGGCAAGTCACTGAAGCTTCATCTAATTTCTGTTTAGAGCTTTAAGTTTCTGTCTTCTGGTTCCTCATAAAATATGTAATAGTTTATCATAAACTGCAGTAACTCCATAGCAATGGGGAACACTAAAACTTATTCTTTCTACCATTGTGTGCTTTAGCTCCTGTTATCCAAACAGGGAAGGGTATGGGTCACGTTTTAATACTGCCTCTGTGTCACTGGGAAACCAGGCTCTGACATAGAAAGGAAGTACCCCTTTACTTCCCTGGTCACCCCCACCCCCAATTTGTCCCTCACTCCTGCTAATGTCTATCTGCCTGCCTAGTATGGAAATCTACTTTTCCAACTTCCATTAATTCATCTAGTGCAAGAATATGTGAGGTCTGCCAGTATTTTGTGTGTCTTTTTAAATTTCATTCATCAATGTTTTGTAATTTCTAGTCCAGGGATCTTTTTTCCCTTAGTTAAAATTATTTCTAGGAATTTGGGGACTTTGTAGATATTGTGAATAGAATTTGCCTTAATCCTTTCTTCTTCAGCTTGTTTGTTATTGGTGTGTGCAAAATGCTTTTGATTTTGCATCCTGCAGCATTATAAATTTGTCACTTCTAATGGGTTCCTCCCACCATGGTGGAGAATTCAGGTTTTTTATGTAAAGAATCCATAAATTCAGATGATTAAATTTCCATCATTCTTATTTTATTTCTTTCCTTTAAATGTTTTGGCTAAAACTTTCCATTGTAGCATGAGTGAGAACAGTGATAGTGACGTCTTTTTCTTCTTCTAGATATTAAAAGAAATGTTTGCAGTTTTTCCCTCCTCAGTATGTCATCAGTGTGGGTTTGTTATAGTCATTATCAAGTCCAGATATACTCATTCTGCATGGTATTATTCAAAAATTTTGTCATGAAATGCTGTTGAATTTCTTCAAGTACTTTTTCTGAATTTATTGAGATGATCATATTGATATGATTTGTTGCATTTAATTACTTGGGCATGTTGAAGCATCTTTCACATCTAGGATATATTCCACTTAATCATAGTGAATGTTTTTTTTGATTTGCTACCAAATTCAGTTTCCTAGTATTTTGTTGAGAATTTCTACATCTATATTCATCACTAATTTTGTTCTATTTTTCTTGAGTCTTTTCATTAGTTTATTTATTTATTTATTTATTTTTTATATTTTAGGGAACTGTCTACAGGGTGTTCATGTCTCACTGCTAGGTCAGATTCATAGGGTCCACCTGTTTACAGCCTCCTAAGTGCTGGGATTACAGGCATGCGCCACCACACTCAGTCTCAAGTGCCTTTTCAGTGAGCCCCAGGGGCAGAGCTGGCAAGGCAGCCCAGAGGATCGAATCCCTGGCCCCAGCTTGTGGGCACTTTAATCTGATGAGCTATTTGACTGGCCTTTTTTGAACAGTTTTATATGAGTAATGCTGACTTCGTAGAATGAACTGAGATTTCCTTCTCAATCTTTTGAAAATGAGAAGCATCTATGATAGTTTTTTTTTACTTCAGTAGAACTGAGCATAAAATTTAGTATAATTGAGTTCTGGGATTTTATTTGTTGGAAGACTTAATAACTTACTGATTCAATTTTATTATTTGATTTTATTGTATTCAGATTTTCTATATTCTTATATTCTAGTTCTTGAAGGCTATATACCTACAAATGTATGTTTTTTTTCTAATTTGTTAGCATATACTTGTTCATTAAGGACCCTAATTATCTTGTGTACTTCTATAATGCCAATTTTTATGTCTTCCTTTTCATCTCTAATTTTTTTTATTTATTCTCTGTCTCTCTCTCTCCCTCTCTTCCTCTTTTTCTCTCTCTCTCTCCCCCTCCATCCCCTCCCCATGTTATTTTTTCTCTGTCATGTGGCTAATGTTTTGTTCATCTTTTCGAACACTAAGCTTTTATTTCATTGAAATTTTATGTCTTTCATTTTTTCCCGGTTTTGATCTTTGTAGTTAATTTACATCAACAAATATTGTGTTTTGGTTTGTTCTTTGAGATGCATTGTTAGAATCTTTAAAAATTGATTATTTTTGTATATTGCTATAAGCATTCCTCTTAGTACTGCACTATTTTTCTGTATCCTATAGGTTTCTCTTTTTATGTGTTTTATGAAAATTGTATAATTATCTTATTTTATTGGTGAGTTAGTGTACATTCAGTAGCATATGTTTGGCTTCCTTATATTTTACTGGCTTCTAAATTTTCCTTTTATATTGATTCTTAGTTTTATTCTCTTACATTTTAATTACAGAAGATATACATATGATTTCAATTGCTCTAAGTTGTTGCTACTTCTTTTATGGCAAAACATATTATTTATTCCAAACAGTTTTCTGGATAGTGATAAGAACAATGTGTATTCTGCAGCTACTATGTGGCATGTTTTGCAAATGCCCCTTAGGGAGTTATTTTAACATTTAATTTAATTCTAGGATTTTTGTCTTTGTTGTTGATTTTTTGGTTTGGATTATCTTTCTGTGGACAGAAGTAGGGTTGTTGCATTTGGTTCAATTTCTCCCTTTGGATCAAATATTTGCTTCATAAAACTGGAAGAAAGTGCATACATATTGATACTTGTATCTTTTTACTGAATTTTCCTTTAATCATTATAAAGTAACTTAAATCTCTTCCTTACAATTGCCTTAAAGTCTGTTTTCCAGTATGAATATAGCTATTCCTGCTCATTTTGATTGTTTTTCTTACAGTGCCTTTTCCATCCTTTCATTCTTAGATCTGAGTATGTTTGTTGGAGAAATGTGTTTCTTATAAGAAGTATATTATTGGATTTTTTTATCCATTTTGGCAGTCTACATTTTAAATTTGGGGTTTTAATTCATCTAATTTAAAGATAGCATCATGTCATAGAGAAATCTTTGTTGAATTCCTATTATTTTGTTTAGTAAAATGTTGTATCATTTCTAATGCTTTTTTAATCACTGTTTTATATTCTTTAAAAATACATGAGCAATCTCTTCTCGGCCTTTTGGCTAAGATCAAGTGTAAAATACATGAGCAAATAAATACATAAAATTCAAGGCTGACCAAGTAGTTCAGTAGATTAAAGCACCTGCGAACAGGTGCAGAGGCCAGGGGTTTGATCTACATATTGAGCTCTTAACTCAAAAACACAAACAAACAAAGATTTGATTATTTTCTGTTATTTCTTCTGTGTGTCTACTTTTCTGTGATATTTCATATTTTCATGGTGTCTGTTTTCTTGCTTTGTCTCTACAGAATGGTCCTGTGGTGATAAACTTCCCCTGGTTTTCAGTTTTTGCTTGTCTGGGAAAGTATTTTTCCTTCATTGTTAGAAAACAGCTTTCAAGTTTTTGTTTTGTTCTGACAGGGTTCATCATTGTTAGTTTGTGGGTTTTTGGTTCTTGATTTTCCAGAAATTGGAATATACCATTCCATTTCTTCCTGGTCTATTAGATTACTGCTAAGAAATCTGCTATTAATCTAATAGTTACTCGTTTAAGTGTGACTTTAGTGCTTTTCTCTTACTGGTTTTATAATTCTCTATCATTTTTGATAAATTACAATGTGCCACGCACAGAATCTGTTCTAATCATGTCTATTCGGGTCTGCTGGGCCTCCTGCATCTGCTTTCCAATATGCTTCCCACAATTGGGAATGTTTCAGATACTAATTGATTGAATGGATATTCTATGCTCTTTTCAGCACTCTGCTTTCTAGGACTGTAAGAATTTAAAATTTGGATAATTTTACTGTGTGCCATAAATGGGGGGGGCGTACATTTTCGGTTTCTGTTTTCTTTTCTTTTCTTGTTTTTTGTCATTCAGAGTGCAATATTTGGGGCTGGGGAGATGGCTCAGTGGAATAAGTGCTTCCCTGTCAAGTGCAAGGGCCTGAATTCAATCCCTAGTTCTTCAAAAAAAAAAAAAAAAAAAAGGAGCGGAGTGCAATATTTTCAAGAATCTACTTTCAAGTTCACATAAATTATTTTTGGCTTGAAGTACTGTGTTGATAAGCTTGTAACCATATGTTTTATTTGACTTATTGAGTTCATTTCCAGGATTTCTGCTTAGTTATATAATGAATTTCCTGCTTTCCCTGAATTATCTTTTCATATTCTCTTGAATCGCATTGAATTTTCTTATAGTCCTTATCTAGAATTGTTTATCAGGCATCTGCCAATATTCTTTTCTTAGAGATCTTTTCTGGATACTTGTTTTGTTCATTTGGAGGTTTACGTTTCATATTTTTTACCTTTACAATGATCTTTTTTTTGTAGAACTAGGAATTGAACTCAGCCCCTTGCGCTTGCCAGGGAAGTGCTTATTCTACTGAGCCATCTCCCTGGCCTTCCATTGGTCTTTGTATATATGGTGTAGATACACTAATGTAACATAAGGTGTAGATATGGTGCCTCTTCTAGTTTCATAGATTGATATTCATAGTATAAAACTTTCTCCTGAAGACTTGTCTTGATGTCATTTTAGTATTCTGTTTGGCTTTGTTTGTCACCATAGGATAAACTCCCTGTGGTTTCTTATGTATGATTGATAGCCTTTGTCATAGTGTAAAAAGCATGTTTGATTATGTACATGTGCCAATTCCCTACAAGGAACGTAATCATTATATGCTGCAACATGTACTAATGAAAAATAAAACTTAAAAAAATATTTTTAAATAACTATTTAAAAATCCAAGCAGTAAAGAAAAATAAAAGCAATGTTGGAGACCCCTTCTGTCTCTGGAAACCACATGGGGAGAAGAATTAGTCTAGTAGACCAGACATGCATGGCTCACATAGCAGTGTGAATGAAGCAAGCCATGCGAGGCCATTCTTGCAGTGGTGGTAGTGGTACTGATGATGTAGAGCATCGTGGACACTTCCCAAGAGCAACAGTTGTGATGGACAGGTTATGCATGGGTTGAAGAGATGCTGAAGTCATGGCTGGGTAAGTATGAACAGTGGGAAGTGATTAAAGAATAAGATACATATCTTCAGCACTAGCAGCATCACATTTGACTGTGAGTTGTCAGCATGTCCCACCCTGATATGATGCTATCCTTCATCAGTCTGCTCTGTGAAGGTTAGGGTTGACAACAATGTACATTTCTTCCCTAAATCAAAGGTATAATGTAGAATCTAGGTAGGTCCTGTAACTGGTTGCAAAGCTTGTGCTTCGCATAGAACTACTATACTTCCATCTGTGGTGATGAGATCCACTGGCGTAATTTATCCTATACCCTGACACAGGGATTCCTCCAGTCCAGAAGACAGGGTTTCCAGTTTCCAGTGCATTTTATTCTGCTCTCTACACCACCACAACAAATTTCCATGTCTTACAGTGTTTCTTCAGTCTTTCTCTTGCTGTATTTCAGTGCTCTTTTTCAGCATCTCATCTCATTCCAGCTTTACATCTCTGTGTCCTGACTGCAGTGTAAGAGCAACATAAGCGTAATGATGCCTAAATACGCCGCTAATGTAACATAAGGCGTACGGCGAATTCTCACCTTAGTAATATCTAGGGTAATAAATTCATTCACTAGGACAATTTCTAGCAGTGAATTCACAGCAGCTAAGAACCAAAAACTTTTCCAATTAATGTGCACCTGACAGAAAGGAAGCACACAAGCCAATGAAGTGAGACCTTTTGTTTCTCTCTCTTATTGACTGAAAAGCTGTTGATATGAATAGTTGAGATAGCTTGTTTGCTTTAGGCACTTAGGTGTAGTCATTAGGCAACCTTGTGTCACATGTCACTAACTTTGCAAAAGCATAAAAGACCATTTTGTTGTAGAAAAAAAAGAAAGAAAATATGCGTATGTGTACACACACACACACACACAAGATAGGATAGATATACAGCTACTTTCTCTTAGTTCAATGAGAAAAAATATTTGTAGTAATACTATTTAGACAAGATATCATGTCTCTATCTTGTCCTCTGAATAACTACTACAAAGATAATATACAATATATTAATTATTGTAAGTGTCCTACTAACTTCTTTTGAAACTGTTTCATTGCTATTTTATCTTTTTTTCATTAAAATGAATAAAAAAGTGGTTTGAAAGAAATTATCTTTGATTAGACCAGAACATTTTGGATGAGAACAATACAAATTATAAACAATTTAAAGTTCCAATGAAAAGGGGCTGGGGAGATAGCTCAGTAGAATAAGTGCTTCCCTGGCAAGGGCAAAGGCCTGAGTTCAATCCCTGGTTCCAACAACAACAAAAAAATAAATAAATAAAAATAAAGTTTAAGGGATATTAAATTCTTCAAAATGTTTAATTATGATGTATCTAAAAGTACAGAAAATATATTGTAGACCAACGTGTTCACACTCCCACACACTCCACAGATGATACTTTACACCTGTTTTTTTTAAATAGCATACCACAGAACTATCTAAATTATCCCTTATTGTTCGTCTCTCCATTTCATTTTCTCACAGGATAGTTATGCCTATAATGTGTCTGCTGTGACTCATCTTGAAGCACGGCTTTACATATTTTTAAACATAGGTATAAGGTCATAAGCAATATAGACCATTATTCTAGATGCTTTCATAATTTCTGAAAATGATTTGACACATATATATGACTAATTTCACTGAGGTTTTTGCAATTTATGTCTAATGCACATAGAATAACGTATTCATTTAAACCTGTATGTGATATGAATGGTATAAAAACATTCTTAATGTCTCCATTTCTTTATTGGTTGTAATTATAAGTAATTTTTCATCATTTGAATGGATATTTATGATATGCTACAATGATACAGTACTCTCAAGAGGACTACAAGCAAATACTATCACATGAAGTCTATCTTAATCTCCGCTAAGAGGCTATGCCCAAATTTCTTACAGATCCCACACTATTGGTAATTATAGGATGTATGGACCTCTTAAAGGTTCGTACAACCACAACACTGGCACCTCATTCATTCTTTCTTTTATTCTGCAACTTACTGAATCTCTTGAAGGACTTCTTCATCACAATTTTTAATTACATCATTTCAAATTGATCCATTTTTATAATTTCTACCACTTTGCTAATTATCCATATGGGCCTGTGTGTTATCCACCCTTCCCATTAGCTCTTCTTCTGTCAGTCACAGTTATCTCGAACTCCTTTGCAGAGCCTTCCAATCTTCTCCTCTCTGACTTCCATCTGATGATTGCTTATCTTGCTCTGGACCATCACAAAAAAGACACTTTGGAAGAGAAGTGAAAGCTATTTGATACAGCCTCTCTGCCCCAACAGTTTACACATTGACACAAAATGATCTTCCTGTCCCTCATGAAGACTTTTCCAGAAATACCATGCCACCTAGAAGCAAAGAATTTTTATCTATAAGAATGTCACACTTTAATCCTTACTCTCAGCACCATCTGTTCATCTGTGTAGCTTTGTTGTTTCTCATGATTATCAAATCTACTTTTTATGAATTTCTTTTGGGTAGTTGATATATAATACCTACATTGCAAAACTAACTAGACAGTCACTGAATTGGTTAAACAGAAAGAGACTTCATAACGTACTATTTGACTTTGCAACTATTACATCAATTCTTACAACAAAAATGTGAATAAATAATAATATGAAATTGTGTGATTAAATGTTTAAAGAAGCTTATAAAACCTCTTGTCTGCCAAGAAATGCCATAGCTAGAATTCAAAGCCAGGTAACTTAATTATAAAGTTTATTCATACCCTTATTTCTTTTTGTTTTCTTTTTTGGGTAAAATAATAATGTGATTCTTTTTAAATTTTAGAAAAGCAAGTGTTAGTCTCTAATAGTAATTGAGTGCTTGTTATGTCATGTTGTCTTGTGAAAACTTTGACCTAGTTGCCTCATTGGACCTTTTTCTTTTTTAACATGAACCAAAATTTGTATTCATTCATTTCTTGCATTTGAAGTACTCTTTGATGATGTGGTTGGCCTGAGATTCTTTGCCATAGTCCTAAACCACCACACAACTGTAACCAACCACTCTATAGGGCTTTCCCTCATGGTCAATTTTACAGACCCTGAGTTTCTTGTTGTCGTCCACCTTAAGTAGGTTGATTTGGTGCTTAGCACAAAGGGCTTCCACTAACTTTACACACATAGGCTCATAGCAATTGGTTGCAAGCATACAAAAATGGGCTTGGTGCACAAATTCATCCCCAAATCAAACTTCTCCCAGAGAACCACTGGCTTCATGCACTGTTAAGCATCTTGGTTAACTCACTGCTGCATTAAGGTTCCCCATTTACTCTGTCAACATGAAATTCTGCAAGCTACAGGTTTGTCAGACTGTTCATATTTCACTCATGAAAGGAAAGAAGGGGTATCTGACAACTTTGAGTCATCATTTAAATCACTGGACTCTTTTATAGGCATTACAATCAATCTCATGTTACAGGTCTAACAACCACCATTTAGGTTTCTAAAAATAATTGCCCAGGTCACAGAGAAAGTAAGGAATGCTGTAAGTTTGCATGCTGTTTAGTTAAGGAGTCATAGCTCTTAGGCCATTAGCTAAAAACTAAAATCAGGCATGACATCACAAAATGACCCATTTTTGACCCAGTGTTTTCTTATTAACGTATTTATATATTCTCTAATTATCACTTAATAGAAGATACTATGCCATGTGTGGAGTTCACAGAAAATGGAGAATAAATCTCTATGTTCAAAGAATCTGTCTTCTGGTTCCTGAGCAGCCTCCTAGGGCAGGAAACAACTGGGATCTGGAGCCGGGCCTTCCCTGCGTCATGGCTCCCAAGCCCCAGTCATCACTCACCCCTTCAACCTAGAAGTTCCAACTGTCTCCAGGCCCAAACCCAGAAGCACCAAGGGCCTCGCCATCCCTAAGGGAGAAAAAAAGCAACAAGATGCAATTTAACACATTGATGAAGTACAAAATGAAATAGACAGACTTAGTGAACAAGTCAGTGAGGAAATATTGCAAGTAGAGCAGAAATATAACAAATTCCACTGACCATTTCTTCAGAAGAGGTCAGAATTGATTGCCAAAATTCCAGATTTTTTCGCAACAATATTTGTTAACCATCCACAAGCATCTGCACTGCTAGGGGAGGAAGATGAGAAAGCTTTGCATCATTTGACCAGATTTGAAGTAATAGATTTTTATTATAGATATTCATTTTGATGAAAATCCTTCCTTTGAAAATAAAGTTCTCGCCAAAGAATTTCGTCTGAATGAGAGTGGCGATCCGTCTTCAAAGTCCACTGAAATTAAATGAAAATCTGGAAAGGATTTGATGACATGTTCAAATGAAATGTGGAATAACGCCAGTAGGAAGAGGCAGCATGAAGAGCCCGACCTTCTTTACCTGGTTCACTGATCACTCAGATGCGGGTGCAGATGAGCTAAGAAAGATCATCAAGGACGAAACCTGGCCCAACCCACTGCAGTACTGCCTGGTTCCCCGCACAGATGATCAGGAGGCCCGCAGGGTAGTGGGGGGATGATGACAACAAGGAGGAGGAGGGGCTGGAGGATATCGATGAGCAGGGATAAGGACGAGGGTGAGGAGGATAAGAACGAAGAAGGCAAGGAGGGTGAGGACGAAGGCGAAGATGACTAACCAAACACTGGCTGATTTCAATCTTCAACCTTTTTGTTTTTCCTTTTTTTTTTTTTTTTTAATTTTCTCGAGTCCCTGGGAGCAAGTTGCAGTCTTTTTCCCCCTTTGCGCTTAGTTGCCCTCTTCTTGAGATCTCTCTTATCATACAATATGGTTCTTGACTTGACTTTGTGGGGAGAAACCTTACAAAATATAGTGGGACAAGGATCTCCACAGCCTTCTTTCCTCAATTTATTTTGATCCCTCTTGTCTCTACAAACTTTTTGGAACCAACACCAACATGCTCCGTGGGAAAGAAGCTCTCCTCTCTCTTTGCTCCGCTGGAAGCTGGAAGGCGCTCCGCCCTTGTGTAGTAGTGTGTAGAATTCTAGCTTTCTTCCTCTTCTCTCTGTATAATAGGCTCAGAGATTACACTGTATCACAATGTGAATATGGACAATTATCACTGACCAACACGTACCTGTGTACTTCCTTTTGTTTAAAAGAAGATTTTTTTTTAAAAATGGAGTATAGAAAGTCAGCAAAGGGTGGGTTTGAGATGTTTGGGTGGGTTAAGCAGACTTTTGACAATGCGGCTTCTCCTTGGCATGTTTAATTGTTATGTTAACAGACATCCTTGCAGTTTAAGATGACACTGTTAAAATAAAATTCTCTCCTAATGATGACTTGAGCCCTGCTACTCAATGGGTGAATCAGCAGAACCTGTAAGGTCTTATTTGGAATTGACATTCTCTACTGTAATTCTGTTGGTTTCTTTTTAAACTCTTTTTGTTTGTTTGTTTGTTTGTTTTCACTGGAAAGAAAAATCTGGTGAACAATTTTGAATGTTCAAAGTGTACCAGTTGCTTTGTTACAATAAAACTACAAGGCCAGTAACATAAGCGCCTCCCTGGCAAGCACAAAGGCTTGAGTTCAATCCCGGGTTCCACAAAAAATAAAACATAAAACTACATGTGTACACAGAGGGTTTGATATTTTCTCTCACAATAGATGTATCCCAGGGCCTCCCAAATTGGATTTGTAACACCTCCCCTGTCAGACTTTGTTACCTAACTCTGTATCTTTTAAATTAATTTTATTGAGAAAGAAATAGCAATGAGACAGTTTCAAAACAGGTTAGTAGGTCAATTGCAATAATTAATACATTGCATATTGTTGTAATCATAGTAGTTATTCATAGCACAAGATGAAGACATGATATCTTCTCTAAGTACTATTAGTACAAATCTTTCTTCTCATTGAACTAAGAGAAAGTAGCTGTATATCAATCCTATTTTGTATGTATATATATATATATATATATATATATATTTTTTTTTTTTTCTTCCCACTATAAAATGAGCAGCCAGAAGCCAAAGGATGAGCCTGGTGCAGACTCAGGCAAAAAGTTCAAGAGTTCTGGTGGCAGCCGCAGAGGTAGTGACAGCGGCTCCGGAGGAACAGATGATGAAAAAAACCTCTGGCTCTTGCCAATGGCAATCAGTTTCCTACAGCTCTGAACTGCAAGAGCATTTTTGAACCTCATAACATGGACAATGCTGTGCCTGTTAACCTCTCATGGAGTGGTTTCCATGAGTTCTTCCATCCTTGACTGGAATTCAGTTTTCTTCTTTTGTAGAATGCAAAAGGAAAGCTGATCCTTTCTTCAGCTGATGGCTGTGCTGTGAATAGTTAAACAAGAACAGCCAAAACAGTCATAATTAAAGAATTCATGTCAAAGTATGATCCCGCAAGTCACATAGTCAAAAGTCAGAACTTTTCTTCTATAAACACCCCTCTGACATTTCAGGTACTGGCTTTATGGTACTGCTTGAAGACAAGTTTGTGATGCACTGTGGAAGGCTCACAGCACAACTTTACTCATGTGATGTGTTCACTAAATGTCATCTAAATTTCTACCACCAGAAGATATTTCTGACATTTCTCCCATTACTTCCATTATTCACTGCAATAGACTGTCTCATTGGTTGGACAGGGAAGTGCAATTGTAAACTGTGGAGAAATACAAAGTGTACCTAAGGTTCCACATCTCTGTATGTTTTAAAATATAAGCCCATGAACATGGAAAATAAAAAAAAAATTAAAAAAATTAAAAAAAATTATCCTTCACTTATATACTTGTTTAGTTTTGTTAAAGATGGGTATTCTGTTGCCATTTAAATATTGTAGGTGTGTGAATTCAGCAAAATAATCCAATATAGTGCAGTAGTTCATAATAGTACTGGGTTATCTGTAGGCCTAGCAATGTCAGAAGTTGTTGACTGGGGCCTTTTACAGCTCAGCATATTAATATGGCTTTACTTTTTATACCTTATGTTTATACTTTTCTGCTGGGTGGTTAAGACCAAGATAAAGCAAGAGCCATACAACAGAAAATGTAACTTTTGTATCTGAAAAGGTCAGTCAAATTCCCTCAGAATTTACCCTGAAACCCTGTGTCTCACTTTGTAGATCTTTTGGCAGTATCAGCCATGTGGAGGAGTCATGGCCATTACTTGACCAATTTGTTCTCTGTGAAAGCCTTAGAGAATGTTTTCTGTCTGGGTGACTCTCCTTAGGCACACTCTACATTGTCAATTA
This sequence comes from Ctenomys sociabilis, assembly GCA_004027165.1. NCBI lineage: Eukaryota > Metazoa > Chordata > Mammalia > Rodentia > Ctenomyidae > Ctenomys > Ctenomys sociabilis. Next base: position 20,668 of record PVKA01021599.1, on the reverse strand, counting down.
CTTAAATGGAAAGCAAGAACTTAAGGATTAAATAATGAAGAGAGGGCAAGGAGAAAAGTTTCCTAAAACATGCAGGGGTAAAACCACATTTATATAAACAGATGGTTAAGCCAAGGGTCCTGAGAATCACCATCAGGTTTTTGAAACTAGCAGTTAATTAGTAGGACTCTCACCCTGACTAACTATATATGCTGATACCTGTGAACTAAGGAACTACATCAAGGATAGCAATGTGTTCTAATTCTATATTTTTTATATGGACCTCAGAGCTATATATATGGAGTTAAGGGTATTTGAATCAATGTCTTAAAATCTCAAAAGCTGAGAATTGGTACAGTTGCCAGCGATTTCAAAAACTAATATCATTTAAGATACACGGTCCAAACTTGTGTTTCAAGTTGTGCTCTTAATGTTCTATTGGCAGCTGTTAGAGTGGCCCTCTGTGTACCCAGGTGTAAAGGGTGTGACCTCCACCACCCTCATGCAGGCCTGGTGTTCTAGTGCCTTGTCTTGTGCAGGGAGTGGCTGCTGGTGTGTACTAGAGCCGTGGCCATGTCCTGCCAAGGAAAAGGGTTAGGTGCTCCAAGGGTTAGGAGTGCTTTTGGATCTGCATCCCCAAGCATTACAAGGGAGCTGAGACACCGCTGTGAATGTGGGAGTGATGGAGGGGCAGACTGCGCAAAGCCCCCATGTGAGGTAACATTTTGAGAGGCTTCCTTAATACATAAACTTATTTGCTTATGTAAGAGCTGAAATTAAATGCCACTTTTTCTGAGGTGAATTAATAGTTAAATTCAGAGTTTTTGATGTATGAAACTATAAATTGAATTATTCCATCAAAAGGCAAAGTGTAACCCTAACCTGTGCATGGGTCTCTCTTTAGTGAGTTCATCACTATTTACTGGTGAGGAATCTTGCTCTGATAAATGAACATAAAGATTAAAAAACAATAATAATCTGTTCTATTTATGATGAAAAATAAGTGGTAATTATAATGTTCTATGACACATATACAGAGATTAATTATGGGGGATACCTTATATACAACAAGAAAATAAAGATATGTGAGCTATCTTTAAAAATATAACATATTTTTATTTACAGAAATTTCATGAAATGTACTACTTTTCCAGAATATTTGTTATTTTTGTTCAACATTTCCTATTTAATATTTTTTGAAAGAAAAAGTTTCAGAATATTATTTTGCCCATTTTACTGCCAAGTCTAGATAAATTACTAGCTTGTTTTCATGTTCTTCCTGAAAAAAAAAAATCAATAAAGTTCTCTTTTACTCTACTGAATGGTGTGGTACTTGGTTCTGTTGATGAGATGGAGCTGTCAGTTCATTCTTCTCTGGAGAATCCTTTTGATTTGATGATCTAGATTGGGAATAGAGAAATCCAATACATTCAGACATTTTAGTTCATAAATCAGTTCACTGTGTTCTTGTTGCAACAAGAAAACATTGGCCTTTATTATGAGCACAAACTGAGGTAACCTGGCATGAAGATAGGTCTGACTGGAAAGCTATTTCTATCGATGCGTAGTAGAACATCATGATCTTCGGCATCTTAAAATGTCAGAAGTTCAGTCTGGGCAGAGAATAACACAGGTTACAAAAGTAGGTCTTTTTTTTCTGTAGAATACAAGCCAAACTGATTAAATGCTAGTGATCAACTGGGTTTACACAAAAACATAGAATGAAGTGGGATCAAAAGAATGCTGAGTTTCTCTGCTTCACTTGAGGAAGGCAAATGATGGACAAGCTCTATTTCTTCCAGTTTACACAGGATAAATCATAACTAGTGGCTCTTAGCTTTTTCTTAATCCAATATAGTCACGTAGTAGCCTTAAAATGTTACTCCATATCCTTTCTACCTTTTAACGTTACACTGTTATAACTTTATGTGTATACACCATTTTCCTTCCAAAAATAAAATTCTCTAGAGTTAATGGTTGTGTCTTGGAATAACTCATCATTAATTTAAAAGTTAACTTGCTAACAACATACTAATAAAGCATCTTAATATTCTCCCACCATAGCAAAATGGTCAAGACTAAAGACAGATCATAGTAATGAACATAAGGCAAATATAGGACCTGATCCTGTGAGTTTAGCACTTAAGCAATATTTGCTTAAATTCTGCAACTTCCAGGAAAATAGTCAAACTCTCAAATTATATGATACAAAAAGACTAGGATATTGTTTTTTATTGGTTTGTTAGTCTCATAATTGGTTAATTAGAAGGGCACAAATTCTTAAATGACAGAATCTTCAAAAACTTATATAAGAAGAAATGACACTCTGAATAGACTTATGTTTATTAAGAAGTTAAACATGTATAGTAACCTACAATAATGAAGCTTTCTCACAGTTATAAACATCTATGCAGTCTTCAAACAAGATCATACTCAAAGATCATACTCAAATTTTTTCCCACTACAAACAGGAACAAGTAATTCCATCTCCATTTTAACCTTGTAACAGGGCATCCTGGCAAATGCTATAAAACAAGAGAAAGAAATCAAAGGTATATGGATTAGGAAGAAAGAAAGAAATACAGCTATTTTTGTTCACAGGCAAAATGATTGCCTATGCAGAAAATACAAAATAATGAAGAGAAAAACTCAGGAAACCAGTAAGAGATCTAGTAGTTAGCAACTAGTAAAGTTGCAAGATACTAGTTAATTTATTAAATTCAATTGCCCTCTTACATGCCAGAAATGAATGAGTATAATTTGAAGTCAACCTTCAAACAAAACACAGTGCCAATATTAGCCCTTCCAAAACAAAAAGTACTTAAGCATAAAGCTAATAAAATACTTATAAGATCCATATGATAAAATTACAAAATTGATTAGAACAGCAAAGAACTAAATAAGTGAGAAATTCCAAGTTCATGGATAGGAATATTCAGTATTGTCAAAATGTCATGCCTTCATAGGTTAACACACAGATGCAGTGCAATTTAAACAAAAATATCATCAATATATTTTGTAGATATTGTATTTGTCAGCTTCATATGACTAATGAAACACTTGAGACAACTTATTTAAAGAAAAAGTTCATTTTCTGGTTGGCTCTCTGGTTCACAGAAAGACAATGCATTTTTCTGGATTTCTGGTAAGGGTGGCATCATGATGAGGACACCTGGTAGGTGAAGCTGCTTACACCTTGAGCTAGGAAAGGATTAAAGTGCCTGGAGTTCCACAACCCCTTTGAAGAACAAACCTCCAAACTCTAAGGCACTTTCCAGCATCACTCAGGGAACCCAACCTATAAAACATAGACCATTGTGGTACATTCATCCCAGCCATAGAAGACATCAACAATCTGATCATAAAGTCTTAGGAATTTCCAACCTGAGACCCATTGTTTTCCATGACTTATTACTTGTCTTGAATGAAGAATTATCTTGTGCTTCATGTAAAAGCATAATTTAGTTAATGTGTATAAGCAATAAAACTTCCTTTAAAATATTTTTATTATATCATTAAAGGGCAAACAAGGATGGAACTGTTGGACAACATATTGGACAAGTTTAAATGGAGAGGTAAAGGACTCAGAACATCCAACAAGTATTACAAATAAAATTGGAGAACTGACAATCTCTGACTTTAAGAGTTACTCTAAAGCCACACTAATTAGGACAGTGGTCTTAGTAATGAATAAATGAACAAAAAACTATAAATAAAATGAGTGAATAAACTTTAGTAAATGAGTAGATAAACTGTAGCTTATTTTGACAATTAAGTATCACTTAATCTAGACAATTGAATGTTATTGAAACATTAAAAATACGCACTATTTCAAACCACAAAGACTAAGGAAAGTTAAACTTAATGTATATTATTAAATGAATGAGATAAATATAAAGGCCTTATCATTTCAGCTATTTAATATTATTTTAACAGAAATAAAATGAGACTATTAAAAAGATCAGTGGTTGCAAAGAGATCAGAAAAGATATAAATACATAGGCAAGATTTCTTGGGCAGTGAAAGTATTCTATATGATACTATAACTGACAGACAGGAAGAACATAATTATACTGTTGAATGATGTATTCTACTCATAGAATGAGAGTAAAATGTGGATTGTAGACTTAAGAGTAATCATCATATGTCAATATAAGTTCATCAGCTGTAACTAAGATTTTTTTTGGCAGGAGATATTGCTCAACAGATGCTATGGGGAAGGGTTATATAGGAAATACTTGTAATTTCTGCTCAGCTTTGCTATAAATTATAAGAAAACTACTCTAGAAATAAGTTTAATAAAAATCATGATGTGTGTATACAAATGGTACAGTTAGGATAAATATGCTGTGCTTCTGCATAATTCTATGAGAAACAAGATTTACACTAATAGTGGTTGGACAAGATATGATATTGGTTGTAGTAATATGGACAGACACTGGGGAGATAACAAGGTCGAGGGTATTAATTGTCAAATATAAATCAGCTGTAGAGAAATAAGATAGGTATATAGCTGCACTCTCTTCATTCACTGATTAGAGACATCTGCTATAATAATGCCTGTAAGTATAATATCATGTGTGCACCTTATACGACACTGAAACATTACGAAGACATTTTACAATACATTGATTTGTTGAATCTGTCCTGTTAATTTGTCTTGAAATTGTCTCATTGCTATTTGGTCTTCAATAAAAATAATAACAATAATAATTAAAAAACAATAGAAGGTAGCTTTATCCTTTCCCTTATTATTCACTTCCTAATGGATTATGTTTTAGATAAATCAATTACAAAGAGAAAAATATGTTTGTATGATATAGTGTAAGTAGCTACAATAAGTATAGCATTAAAAAATAATGCATTTAGAGCCCAACCTCAGGCCCCATATAAGTGTGGGAGAGCTTCTGCATTCTGCTGCACCCACTGGAACCCTCCGGAACCAGCCCAAGCCTGACGTGTGAGTGTTTTAGGTCTTCTAAATATGTACTACTCCTAATGTCAGGTCAATTACTACTATGCTGTCTCTCAAGTAAATGTTTGTTATTTAAAAAAAAAGGGTAATAAATGAAAACAAGAGACAACAAAAGAAAAGTCATAGAAGTGTCCTGCTACAATGTTGTATATGATTAAATTACTTTCTGTGTAAAAACATGTAATTCATTTCCATTTAAAAAATTTTTTTGTTTATTTTTTCTTCACATTCTGTAAGGATTTAAAGTTTAACATATCAATACTTGATGGAAAATACCTGTCCCGTGTTATGTGTGATATTCAGACAGATAGTGACAACTATATTGTAGGGTAATAATATCATTAAGCTTCCCTTCTGAAGAGTTAACAACTTAAGACTGCAGACCAGAGAATTAGATAAAAAGAAGGGCTAAGAGTTTAGCCAATATTTTGGCTCCAGCTACTCAAGGTCAGGAAGGACTCAGGACATAAGAGAACTTGTAGTGTAATATCCTGTAACTCAGTGGTGTCCCAAATTTTCTGATCAAGGAGATTATGGGGCCACAGAGGAAAATAATCAAAGATGTAGAGTGTGCCTAAGTAGAGTCACCTAGAGAGAAAATATTCTCTCAGGCTTTCACAGAGAGCAAATTGGTCATGCAATGGCCTTGACTCATCCACATGGTTGACACTGACAAAAGATCTGTAAAGTGCAGTACAGGATTTCAGGCTAAATCCTGAGGGTATTTGACTGACCTAGTCAGATGCAAAAGTTACATTTCTTGTTATACAGGTCTTGCTTTATCCTTGTCTCAACCACCCAGCAGAAACATATAAAAAAGAGGTATGAAAAGCAAAACCATATTAATATACTGAGCTGTGAAAGGCTCAAATCAAGAACTTCTGACATTGCCAGTCCTGCAGATAACCCACTAATACTATGGTCTACTGCACTATATTGGATTATTTTGCTGAATTCGCACACCTACAGTATTTGAATGGCAATGGAATACCCATCTCTCACAAAACTAAAAGGGGGATATAAATGAAGAACCATTTTGTAGTGAAAAAAATATGTATCTGTATGTACAAATTACTTAGAATAGATATACAGCTACTTTCTCTTAGTTCAATGAGAAGAAAGATTTGTACTAATAGTGTTTAGACAAGATATCATGTCTACATCTTATGCCATGAATAACTACTATGAAGACAACAACATGCAATATATTAATTATTGTAACTGTCCTACTAACTTGTTTTGAAACTGTCTCATAGCTATTTCTTTCTCAATAGCATTAATTAAAAAAAAAAACTAATGCATTTAAGTGTGGTCAGTTGGTGCCATGGATGAAACTCAGAGGCATAGTGCCTGCCTGGCAAACAAAAGGTCCTCAATTCAATTCCTGGTACCAATAAATTAATAAACTAATTGAAATGTTAATAAACTATATATATACACACACACACATATATATATATATATAGAAAAACTATATATATATATAGTTTTTTCTAGGGAATTTTTCTTAGACTTTGTAATATTAAAAGAGGAAAGTCTACCCCTACTCAAATCCAACAGTCATCTGAATAATTCTTTTTTGAATTCAATTTAATTTTATTTTAAAGAGTAAAAACAGAAGCAAGAGCAACTAACAGAAACAAAGACAGAAACAGATTAATATACAATAATACATATGTTATAGATTTTAAAAGCAAGAATAGCAAATTGACAAAGCTTGTTATATAACCTATTTTTATCATCACATGTGTTACTCAGATTGAAAAATGTAGTTATGGACAAATAATTGAATATTAATGCTTGCTTTCAATAAACCTTAATGTTTCTTTGCCTTATTAATATTTTTAAATTTTATTTTAAAGAGTATAATAATAACTGATAAGACATTAGAAATTGTACACATTTAAAAGACTAAGATGAGAACTACTCAACCATGGTTTTTGTATTACACATTGCTGTCCTCAATGTAGTTACTTAGATTGCAGATATCAGTATACAGAGTTGGTCAAAGTGAGAATTCTAAGGTTTCTGCCTACTTTCTCATCCAGTAGATTTAATGTTTCTGTTTTAATGTTCAGATCTTTAATCCTTTTTGACTTTAGTTTAGTGCATGGTGATAGACACTGGTCTAGTTTCAGTAGTCAGCACAGTGAAGTGCCAGATTTTCCAGCACCATTTGTAAAAGAAGCTATCTTTCTTCTAATAAACAAGTTTGGGCCCTCTGTCAAAGATAAGATGGCTGACTGTATTTGTAGTTCTATCTGTGTCTTGTTGTATCTGTATCTTTTAATTCATTCCATTGATCCTCAGGTCTATTTTTTTGCCAGTACCATGCTGATTTTATCACAGTAACTTTGTAGTATAATTTCAGGTCAGGGATTGTTATGTTTCCTACTGTGCTTTTGTTGCCCAGGATTGCTTTTGCTATGCTAGGTCTTTTCTGGTTCCAAATAAATTTTAGGAATGTTTTTCTCTAGCTCTGTGAGGTATGTTGATAGTATTTTGAGAGGGATTGGATGAAATGTGTATCACAATTTTGGGATTATGGCTATTTATACAATGTTGGGTTTTCCTATCCCAGAGCAAGGAATATCTTTCCATTTTCCAAAATCCTCTTCAATGTCTTTTTTCAAAGTATTATAATTTTCATTAAATAGATCTTTTACTTCCTTTGTTAGATTAATTCCTAAGAACTTCATGTTTTGCATGCTTTTTTTGAAGGGTATTGTTTGTATAATTTCTCTCAGTGTGTTTTTTATCTGTGTATAGAATTGGTATTGATTTTTTTGTGTTGACAATGTATTCTTTACTGTTACTGAATATGTTTATTAATTCTAGGAGCTTGTTGGAACGTTTTGGGTATTTCAAGTAGAAAATCATGGCATCTGTGAATAATGATAGTTTAACTTCTCTTTATATGTTCTTACTCATTTTATTTCTCTCTCTTCTCTAATGGCTCTAGTTAATGATTCCAGGACTATATTGAATCATAGTGGTGATAGTGCGCATCCTTGTCTTGTACCTGATTTTAGAGTAAAAACTTTCAGTTTTTCTCCATTTGGAATGATATTGGCTGTTGGTTTATCACAGATGATTTTTGTCATATTGAGGTAGGAGCTATATATTCCAAATTTTTGTAAGGCTTCATTCATAAATGAGTGTTGGACTTGTCAAAATTCTCATTTGTATCTATTGAGATGATTATGTGGTTTTTGTTGTCAGTTCTGTTGATAAAGTGTATTATGTTTATAGATTTGCCTGTGTTGAAACATCCTTGTATCCCTGGGATTAATCTTACCTTGTCATGGTGGATAATCTTGATAAATTACTGTAATGTATTTGATAGTCATTTATTTAGCATTTGTGCATCTCTGTTCATGTGGGATATTGCTCTGTAATCTTTTCCTTGGTTGAATTTTTCTCTGGTTTTGGTATCAATACAAACTTTGCCTCCAGTAATGACTTTGGGAGTATTGATGCCTTTTCAATTTCCCTGAAGAGGTTTTCTTGTTTTGTTTTGTTTTGTTTTTGCATTTTAAGGAAATGTCTACAGGGTGTTCAGGGTCTCACTACTAAATCAGACTCAGTGATCTGCCTGTTTCCAGCCTCCCAAGAGCTGGGATTATAGGCACACACCACCACACCCAGTTTCAATTGCTGTCTCAGTGCACCCTGGAAGTGGGGCCAGCACAGCAGGCCCAGGGATGAAATCCCTGGCCCCTGGCCCTGCTTGAAGGCGATTTAATCTGCTGAGCTATTTGGCCAGCCCTAATTGAATAGTTTTGAGGAATATTAGGATTAAGTCTCCTCTAAATTTCTTGCAGGATTCATCTGTGAATCCATCAGGACCTGAGCTTTTCTTTGTTGGTAACATTTTGCTAAATGTTTTTCATTTCATTGGCAGATATTAGGCTATTCAGAGTTTTATATTATGATTCAGTTTTGATAATTCTTACATATCTAACTTTCTGCCTACTTTTTTCTGTGTCTTCTATTCTGTGGGAGTAAAGATTTTTCAAATAGCCATTAATGATCTGAATTTCCACAGGATCTGTAATAATTTTCCCATTTTCATATCTTATTTCTTGGATTTGAGTTATTTTCCCTCTTTTTAATGAGATTGGTTCAGTGTAATTTATGAAGTTTATTTAATCCTTCAAAGAACTAGATTTTTCATTACTTAATTCTTTGCACTGTTGTCTTCGTCTCAATTGCATTAATTTCCGATCTAATATTATTTCCTGCTTTCTTTGGGCTTTCGATTGGTTTCTTGTTCTTTGTCTAAAAGCTTGAGGTGCAGCATTATGGTATTCAATTGCTCTTGTTCTGTTTTCTTGATCAGTGACTTCACTCATATAAATTTCCCTCTAAGAACTGCTTTCGTTGCATCTCACAAATTATGATAAGTTGTTTATAAGTTTTTGTGGGACTGTAGATAGCATTTAATTTCTTTTTTCATTATTATTATTTTTATTGAAGACCAAATAGCAATGAGACAGTTTCAAGGCAAATTAACAGGACAGATTCAACAAATCAATGCACTGCAAAATTTTTTCATAATGTTTTGGTGTCGAACAAGGTGCACACATGATATTATACTCACAAGCATTATTTCAGCAGATGTCTCTAATCAGTGAATGAAGAGAGTGCAGCTATATACCTATCTTATTTCTCTACAGCTGATTTATATCACAGATTTGACAATTAACACCCTTGACCTTGTTATCTCCCCAGTGTCTGTCCATATTACTAGAAGCCAACATCATATTTGTCTAACCACTATTAGTGCAAATCTTGTTTCTCATAGAATTATGCAGAAGCACAGCATATTCATCTTAACTGTACTGTTTATACACATACATCATGATTATTCCCTTGTTTACCCCCTTGTTTTGTTTAGAACTGTCAAAGATGAGCACTCCATTGACATTAGATCAATTTAGGTGCCTGAACTTGCCAACACAACCCAACAAGGTCCAGCATTCCACAATAATAGTGAGTTATCTGAAGAAGTTGTTGATTATAGGCATTTTCAGCTCAAGTTATTATTATGGCCCCACAGTATATCTCATTTTTATACTTTTCTGCTGGACGGTTAAGACCAAGATAGATCAAGACCTATGTACCAAAAGATGTAGCTTTTGTTTCTGATGAGGTCAGTGAAGTCCCCTCAGTGTTTATCTTGAAATCCTGTTCCTTACTCTGTAGATCCTTTGTCTCTGTCATCCATGTGGATGAGTCACAGCCAATGCTTAATCAGTTTGCTCTCTATGAGAGCCTGAGAGAAAGTTTTCTCTCCATGTGACTCTCTCCAGGCACACTATACATCATTGATCTCTCTCTCCTGAGGCTCCACAATCTCCTTAATCAGAAAATTGGGGGCACAACTGAGTTTTATAATGTTACAGTACAGATTCTCCTATGCCCTGAGTCTTCACTGACATTGAAAGGATAAGACCAAAATGTTGGCTGGCCTTGCAGCTCTTCTATTTCTCCAATTTTGATCTGTGAACATAGGTTGTTAACCATCCAGAAGAAAAGTTAATTAGTACTCTGCAGCATATGCCATTTAGTTTTCCCTAACTATTTGACTCAATTGTTTTTAGTTGTTGTACATTTCTATTTGTATTTCTTCTTTTGACTTCTTGTACTAAGGAGACTATACGATATTTGCACATGTGTGTCTGGTTTATTTCACTTACAAGTATATGTTCAAGTGGCATCCACTTCACTATAAATGCTTCAAGTTTATCATTCTTTATAGCTGAGTAATACTCCATTATATAGAAATACCACATCTTTTTGAACCATTCCTCATATAATGAAGATCTTGGTTGTTTCCAAGATTTTGCTATCAGAAATTGTGCTGCTATAAACATAAATACACATATATCACTATGATATAATGTTTTCAGTTCCTCTGGGAAGATTCCCAGTAGGAAGCTGGAATGGGATTTCCAGTCCTACTCTTTTGAGGAGACTCCACACTGAGCTCCATATGGTATTGGCAATGAAATAGACCTGAGGATCAATGGAATAGATTAGAAGACACAGAGGCATCTACAAACACACTCAGCCATCTTTTTTTATTTCAGGAATTAATTCTTGTCTGAGTTCCTCTATACCTTTCTGCTGTTGTTCCTTTGCTGCTGTATCTGTTAATTCATTCATTACAGCTGAGCTAGTGTCCTCTGCACTTACTGGTGGACTCAAGGCCTGAGACTGCATTTTTCTCCTTGTCTTTGTCATTTTGTATAGCACTGACCTCTGACCTTTGGTGTAGAGCTTTGGTGCAGCTATAACCTTAGTGTGTAATGAGATTCAAGTGCCAGTCTATTAAACTTGAGATTATCCAGTTATGCCTGGCCTGGATCTAGCTGTTGAGTTCAGTTCCTTTTTGCTGCAGTTCCTGTGGCTCCCCTCCGTTGGTTCCCTCATCAAGTGAGCACGAACCGAACCGGGATGTAGAGTGAGTAGTGTATATTCCCACTATCGTGGCTGGCTTTGGGGCGAGGATCTAGAAAGTTTCCGGAGTCGACCCTTGTGCTCTCTAGGTGGGTGCGCCTGGGCTTTGGTGTGTCTGCAGGGCTCCCAAAAGGGTAGTGGATGTTCTTATTCACTGGGTAGGTTGTGCTGGGTCAGCCAAACTGTGCTGGGTCCAGTGCTGTGGGCCGGAATCAGAGAAGGCTGGAAAATGGTCTCTCTGGCACAACGGGCCTAGAGCCCTCACAGGCTGAGCTGTGCTGAGTCTAGGGTCTTAATTTCTTGTTTAATTTCATGTGTAGTGCATTGGTTGCTCAGGAGGGTGTTATTTAATTTCCATATATTTATGAGGTGTTGTGGTTTCTTTTCTTATTAATTTCCAGTTTCATTGCACTGTATTCTGATGCATGGATAATGTCTATTTTCTAGCATTTCCTTAAGCATGCTCAATAGACTAGTATGTGGTCTATTCTATAGAACATCCCCTATGCAGTTGAAAAGAATGTACAGTTAGATGTTGTTGGGTGGAACACTCTGTATATGTTCACTAATTCCATTTTTTAAGGGTTTGGTTCAGTTCAGCTATTGCTTTGTTAATTATTTTGTCTGATTGATCTATGTATTTGAGATGAGGGAGTGTTAAGGACCCCTGTTAAAACTGTGTTCTTGGTTATTAGATTTTTCAGTCCTTTAAAATTTGTCTTATATAATTGGCTGCTCCCATATTTGGTGTGTACATATATTGCACTGTTACCTCTTTTTCACGAATTTTTTTCTTAGCCAGAATATAGTAACCTTCTTTATCTCGTTTGATCATTCTTGGTTTGCGTTCAGATTGTCTGTAAATAGGATAGCTGCCTCTATTTTTTCTGAGCTCCTGGAACATATAGTATTGTTTTCTATCCTTTGATTTTCAGACTATGAATTTCTTCATGAGTTAAATGTGTTTCTTGTATACAGCTTATTGTTTGATTTTATTTCACAATTCACTCTGCCAATCTACTTCTTTTAATAGGAGAACTGATCCATTTACATTGGTGATTACAATTGATATTGTTTTATGGTTTATGTTTTTCATGTCATTTTCCTGTTGTTCATTTCCTACTTTTCTCCTGTGTTTAATTTCTTGCTCTGTTTGGTGTGTTCTTTCTGTTGTCATTCTTGGAATTGTGGACATTTTGATTCCTTTCTAGAATGTCTTCTAGTACCTGTGTATGGTTGGTTGGGTCATCATGAATTCCTTTAGCTGTTCTTTGTCATGAAAATATATTATTTCTATAATAAATTTGAAAGAGAGTTTTGCAGGCTATTTCAGTCAGTGTTGGAATTTGTTTTCTTCTTGGACTTGAAATACTTCACTCCATGTTCTTCCTGACTTGATGGATTGTGAAGAGATATCTGCCATTAATTTGATTAGTTTTCCTTTACATATGACTTATTGATTTTCTCTAGTGGCTTTTAGTATGTTGTTCTTGTGCTGAATTTCTGGAATTTTGCTTATTATATGTCTTGGTATAGTTTTAATTGGGCTGATATTATTTGGAGTTCTATATGCCTGAATTACCTGAATGTCAAATTGTTTCCCATATTTGGGAAGTTTTCTGCTATTACTTCTGCCCATATTCTTTTTATTTATTTTATTTTTTTTTTGGTGCCTCCTTTCTCATTTATGCTCATTAGTATTATGTTGTTCATCTTTACATCATCTTACAGTTGTTGAGTTAATATTTCCTGGATATTCATTGTTTTTAAGAGATTTTTTTCTCTCCTGGTCACTAGCTGCAATAGTATCTTCAACATCTGAAAGTCTATTTTCACTTTCATTTAAAGAGTTTTGTCAACTTTTACTGGAGTTTTCAGTTTCCTGTGTATCTTCTTGAAGGTGCTCCATGCATTCTATTTCTTTCTTGTATTGCTAATTCAAGGTTTTCATCATTTTTCTATTCTCCCTTATTTTTTTTGCAGTGTCTTGTTTAGAAGTGCTTAGTAATTCTTTCATTATATTTATCATTTCTTTTTTTACCTGGGTGATTATTTTTATCTGATTTCCTCTATAACCTTCTACAGTTGCTTCTTTACTTCAGTTGCTATTATTTCAGAGATTACATGTATGTGGACTTCAATTTCTTCTATGCTAATGTCTTCTGATTTTGTCCTGGTTGGGCACAGGGCCTGACATACTTTGATCCTTTATACTTTGATCCTCCTTTTTGTTATTTTCTATTTCAGAAAAACTTTTGGCTTCTGTGGTACTTTCTTTGAGAGTGTGATAGCAGGGTTGTATCACTGCAATCAGAATCTCTCTGTACAGGGTCTGTTTTGTATGTATCTCTCCTGTGTCAGAAATTCTTATTTAGTGTGTGTCTCAAGATTTTAGTCTTCTCTATTGATTAGGAGTGAGATATTGGTTTCTATTTGACACTATCCTCCATTGTCTAGTATAGGGCTTTGGTGAGGTTGTTACCCAAGTGTCTCCCTATATTATTACCCATGGGAGAATACATGATTAAAGCAGATATTCTATCCTATTTACAGTATTACAGTTAGCAATTCTAATAGCAGCTAGTGAAATTTAGAAATTGACAAACTTTTCTAATTAGTGGGTTTGAACTTTACACCATAAGAGCAAACACTATAGCTATATAACCAAGCAGATCACAAATTAGGAATTTGTATTTATTTATTTATTTTTGTATTTTAGGGAAGGGTCTATAGGGAGTTCAGGGTCTCCCTACTAGATCAGACTCATAGTGATCAGCCTCCCAAGAGCTGGGATTACAGGCCTGCACCACCACGCCCAGTCTCAATTGCCATCTCAGTGCGCCCTTGGGGGCAGGGCTGGCACTGCAGACCTAGGGATCAAACCCGTGGCCTCTGCACCTGCTTGCAGGTGCTTTAATCCGCTGAGTTATTTGGCCAGCTCTGGAATTCATATTTAAATTAGTTCCCCTGTGTTCTGTGTGGGCATCTCTTCTTTATGTACTTGAAATCTTCCAGGCAGTCTAGTTCACCCAAATTACTTCCTGCCACCTCAACTACATGCAGATCCTCACCATAGTTCTGGGCCTCAGCCTGAGCCCCACTGGGCCTAAAAGTATGCTTCAGCTCATTGGGTCTATTTTGAACTAACTTCAACTTGACCTGTCAGGGCTGGCTCTGGTCTAGTGCTGGGCTCAGCTCCTCCTGACTGCATACCTCTGATGTGGACCGCCTGGGCCTGGCTGCTGGCCTCAGCAGTTTTTTCTGGCTAAATTCGATTGAAGTGGAGCCACTGGTCCTAGTTCTATTTTTCTTTACATGTTTAGCACATAATTTCAAAATTGGAATGACACATTTTACCCTGAGACAGGGCTATTTTTTCTTAATATTAAGAAAATTAGAGGACATTCTCTCATTCTGCTTTGGAAGGAGGAACTTACAATATGAGCTATGTTGATGGGCTACTTCCTTTTGAGTGTCATCACCATCACTGTCAACCCTATTGTGTATCCCTGTTAAGGTTTGCAGCCTTTATGCTAGATTCTTCCTCATTCCAGCTAGCTCCATGACTGCCAATACAATATGAACTTAACTAATGATGATGCACAAATCTGAGTGATTGTCCAGTGAAACATGTACATTCTTTATGAATATTTGGTAATATATTTCTGAAAATATAAAAAGGAAATAGGTAGTTGTGGTTCAAGCAAATAAAGCTTCTAGAGTAAGTTATTTGTCACATTTATTTTATGTATCCCTTAGTTTTGCTTATTTTCCTAATTTATCTCTTTAATTATTATTAGTGTGTAGGCTGTAATGATTATATTTCATTACGGGAGCTAATTTATTCTAAAATATATTTTTCTGATTGTTGCAGAAACACATGGTTATAACAAAAGTTAGACTACATGAAAGAGAAGAAAGATTAAATACAAGTATACTCTAATCACTTTCAGATTAAATGTGCTAAAAAACACAAGGACAAAGATCATGCTAGGGAACAGTGCATAGACCTCTAATGGAAAATACACCAGGGAAGAGGCCAGAGAAGCAGTATAAAGGGAGGTATTGCCCAGCACTAAAATGTTCAATTGGAGCTTTTAAATTTTTTAAAGACCATATTTCATTTGAATGTTTTATGTACATCTCCAGACTTTATGAAATCTCCATTTCAAAGATATCATGGAGTTTTTAATTATTTAACTAATAGGACTTTATGCTTGACCACTCGCACACCTCCAGTGATTGAAGGGAGTATTGTGTGAGATTCAAGGTACCAAAGTTTTCAAAAATAGGAGACAACTGCATCCACATTATATTTCTTTGATATGCCTTTTAGGGTTTCCTTTGTGTAGAACAATGAGGCAAGTAAAACATTTAGAAAATTAGAAATGATTTAGATATGGCAAATTTAGAAATTATTCAGCCATGGCACTACACAAGAGCAAAAGCCTAAGTGCTTTTGCAGAAGTTTAACTTTATTCTCAACATCACTCCTGGGACTTTGCTATCATTTTAAGAACCGTCATTTAGGACTAATCTTTCTTTTGCATGCAGGCAGCATAAATGACAAACACCAGTTCCAAGTACTGTGTGGAAATGTTTCTATATTGAAGCCATTGTGATGCAAATTTTTAGTCAATGCATTATTTTGAAATCTGTAGAAATATTGTCTTAATAATACCAAGCACCATAGCACAAAACAGGGTTAAGTTGAATCATTGCAGTAGCATAGTTTGTGAGGATATTACATAATAATATGCATCCTTTATTTGCCCTGACTAATCAGAGGTATCTATTCATATGTTAAAAAAGAAAAATGCATGGTGTGCAAAATTTAGTCTTCTTCATGAACTTTTCCTATCAGAAGAATAGTGTTTTCAGAAAGGAAAAGATGTTATTAGGGACTCACCAGCTCATAAATGCTTTACCTATGAACCCTGTATTCCTTTCTGGCAGTCTATTACTTGGAATCTAGGGCCTAATAGTGTGAAATGTACTCATCATAGTAATTCTACTCTTTGTAATCACAGCCTTACTACTTATTTTTTAAGATAATAATGTACAATTTCTAGGAAGAAACTACATTTACTCAACAGAGAACAACTTGCTGTCCTTAAGCTTTATAGCACTGGCTTGCACCCAATGTGAAAAACTGTTGTGTGATCAAGACAGGGCAGTAAGTAAACCTCAGTGCCTTCAGCTGCAGCTCAGATGGTAAGAATACTTTTGGGTGTTGCATCACTGTATAAAAAAACTTTACATATAGGAATTTAAATCGACTTCCTTAAAATTCCAAGACCATACAATGGACTGTATCTATTGCATTCTAAAGGCAAACACCAGAAGGCAGGCACTGCAGAGGACTAGGACTCTATTTTTGGAGAAGATACTTCATTTTCTGTTCCTAGTTTTCTATATTATGCTTTTATAACAAATTCATTTAGAAGAATAATACTTGATTGATATATGTTTGCATACATAATAATCACATTCATCTTGGAGAAGTTTGTATATACACATATTGAATTTAGATCATTTCTATTCTAAGTTGTACTGGTCACATACATTTATTCCATGGAATTAATGTGCCATATTGTTAAAACAAACTTTGAAAGAACAAAGCCTGTCATTTTCTAGAGAGGAAAAGCGGAGCCTTATGAATACAAATTAATTTTCTGGCACAATTGCTCTCAAAAATGAAATGAATTTACAAAGTATGCCTTAGAATTCACCATTTGAAGGCACCTAGGTTGGTTTACATATTAATCCACTTTCCCAGCATCTCCCTTTGTGACCTGGCAGGTTTCAGTTATGCACAATGGCACAGAGACGGGCTGCTGAAAGGTCTGCTCTTAAAAAGTGTCACTCCATGCTGCAAAATATGTTTTATTAGAGGTAATGGGAAACATGCAGTTCTGGTGGTCAATTTGCTTCTCCTTCCTCAGAGGAAATTTGAACACAGACTTAATAGGGAAATTTGTCATTAAATTAAAACAGAGGATGGGCTGGTGCTAGTAGTCCGCTTCCACTCTGTACCGAGACATCAGCCAAACTTCTCAGAGAGACTGATCATCACCTCCTAAGGTGGCCAGGAGGACACTGTCTGTTGCAAAGAAGTCAAACGGTCAAGATTAAGCATTGCTTTAGAAAAATGCTAATTAACAGCACAGAGGAGAAAGTTTCCAGGACCGCAAAGAATGAAAACATTTTCTTAATGCCATAATAGTAATATATTTACATGAATAATTTTGTACATTCATATAGATAATAATAGGAAAGTCAAATCAGTTTTTTAAAGGCATGATGACTACCAAGACTAATAGTTTTCCATGCACAATTTTTTTTAAAGAGAACAAACTATAAAGTATAGAAAATATTGGGAAAAGACACCTCTTTCAGAATAGGTACTGCCACATCACTCTGCTGCAGCAGGAACCCATGGAGGAACAAATGGCACAGAGTCTGGTGCTCGGTGTTCAGCTCTACATGGTGGTCAGTGCAGCTCTCGGATACAATGAATGCTCTGTTCTCCTTTGACTGGAGGACAAAGCTGAAAGATGAGTGTTAGTTCCTCTCAACATTAGCCCCACAATGCTGATGAATAATAAGCTATATAACTCCTGTTCTATATACTAAATAATCATGATTTCCAGAATAGGAAGAAAGTAGACTTTGTTTTTTGTTTCTTCTTCTTCTTCCACAGTTTTATTGAAGAACAAATAGCAATGAGACAAGGTACAGACATGATATTCTATTTACAAACATTATTATAGAGCAGATCCTTTTATTCACTGAATTAAGAGAATGTAGCTGTTTGTAGTCCTACATAATTGTGATGGTTCTCATACTTTGTATTTAGAATAACAGCATCAACTATATGGCCTGTAACTTGATGAAGTTTCATGAACTTATGTCTTATTTATGATCTTTTCTCTGAAGGAAAGGTTCAGAAGTAGGCTCTATGTTGAAGTTTTAATGATTTACAGTCATGACCTTCAAATTCTTCTTATAATTTTCTTTAAATGTGATTAAATGAGATATAGATGTACAATGGCACCAATAACTTGGGAGCCTCAGCTCAAATATGTTCTTACTGCCTGCAGTCTCCCCTTTTCCATGGAACTGGTTCTAAGCTACATTCTCATACTATTCATGGAACCTCACATCCTACTCAGGCTTCTCTCCTTTTTCTACCTGGTGACCCTGACCATTATCTGCCTCTGAAAGTGTCTGGCCAGGGGAAGGATGGGCTCAGTTTATATGACCAGCACAAATGCTGTAAGGTGATGTTCTAGAAAGTGTGAGTGTGCAGTATTATTTGCATGTCCTCCTAAGTGAGAGCAACATTTAGAAGCAATTTTCAAAAATGCAAGAACTTGCGCAGAAGAGATTACAAAGGAAAAAGCTCCTTTTCTGCTCTTTGAACAGGGGTGCACACACCTTCTCTTGTACTTGTTCTCAAATACATAGGCAACGCTGACTATCATTGGAATCTTTTGCAAATGAAGTAATTTTATAAACATTTTTTCCTTATTTGGAAACTGGAAACAGTGATAACACTTAAAACAGTTATAAAGGAGATATAATTTTTAATATGGGTCTAAAAAGCATAAAATTAAACCTGAAGCATTTTAAAGAGATTAATAGCATTAGTTTATACCTTCAAAAATGATAAAAATTAACAAAAATATTCTTGGGCTTCAACACATACTTAATGATCACACAAAAACAGGATATCTCAGAAAATCCAGTGTCAAAAATATCAAAACTATTTCATTCCATAATTTCTTAAAGTACCAAATTTAATGTCTATGTTCCCAGAATAAGACTTTGGCATTTAAAGGAAAACCAAGTGATTTTTTTTTTGGAGAAGAACAAATTATAAAGTGTAGAAAATATTGGGAAAAGACACCTCTTCAAGAATTGGTGCTGCCACATCGCTCTGCTGCATCAGGAACCCATGGGGGAACAAATGGCACAGGTTTGTGGTGCTAGGTGTTTGGTCCTGCAGGGTGGCTAGTGCAGCCCTCAGGTATAGTGAATGCTCTATTCTCCTTTGAGTGGAGGACAAACAAACGCACCACTCTGCACTCTAACCTGCATCTAACAGCAAAGTTCATAGGGAAGATGGAAAGTCAAGCAACCTAAGACTAGCAAACAAGAATAAAAGGGATTATGTAACATATGATCAAGCCAAAGTATTCATTTAATTATTTGGAGGAGGGGATTTAATATGATAAGTCTGCATATTGCTTTTAGTAAATCCCAGAAGTGATTTTATAGTCTAAACCATGCCAGGAATGATTTCTTATCTAGAACAAAATTCTCCTTTGCCTTCCAGTAACACATAATATTCTTCAGGGCCATTCAGACTAAATCATATACCCTAGAATGGCCCAAAACACTTCACATCAGTAGAATCAGAGGAGTCTTCCATAAACAGTCAAGTCAAAGTCTAATATTCTGATCTAATTTTGCACAAAGTTAACATCAGCATCCTATTAAAATAATTATCATCCCATTTGATTTTTTTACTTTTTTGTAATTCTATTTTACCAACTAATCTGCATGTAAATATCTCTCATTGAGATTTTTAAGTTCTTGAAATGCAAGTATCATTCTCTACCACTACCAGTGTACTGAGCAGTACTTGACCAAAATTATATATAGTGAAGTATTTTCCATGGTGTCCTAATATATACATATGAAGTAAAATCATTACCACAAACCTGCTTATAAATCATTGCTTAATACAGTAATCATTTGTGTGAGAATGTATATGTATTAAGAACAGTTAAAGCCTATTCTTTTAGCAAATTTTGTTAATGACAGTCACCATGCTGTATTTGATCTTCAGAATGTATTCATGTTGCATAACTGAAAATTTGAACTTTTTGACCAACATCTCTTTATTTTCTCCACCCCTCAACTCTGAACAACCACTACTCTCTCATTTCATAAATTTAATTTTTTGAAGTGTCAGATATTACAGTATTTTTTCTCAATTGTTCACTCTATCCTCTGAAGATTTCAGGATCACAGAGAGCAAACTGGTCAAGCATTGGCCATGACTCATCCACATGGATGACACAGACAAAGGAACTACAGAATAATGTACAGGACTACAAGATAAACCCTGAGAAGACTTCAATGACCACATAGGAAATATAAAGTTCATGTGTTGATATATAAGTTTTAATCTATCTGGGTCTTAACCATCCAGCAGAAAAGTATAAAAGTATAAAAATG
>PVKA01021598.1:11022-38529 GCA_004027165.1 Ctenomys sociabilis | reverse complement strand
AAAAAAAAAAAAAAAAAAAAAAAAAAAAAAAAAAAAAAAAAAAAAAAAAAAAAAAAAAAAAAAAAAAAAAAAAAGAGCAAGTGGAAGGTCAGGAACTCCATTCCGAATTAAAAAAAAAAAAAGTTGTTTGAGGGACACCCCCAGAGGTCGTTATCCTGTGTCAGTTTCATCCTAGTCTTCCAGCAAGCGACCCTCGTCCGCCCTCCTCCTAGGCCCAGGGCTTCCTCCAGCTTAAGTCACCCAAACGGAGCTCCAACTTGCAAGTCATCCTGCCTCAGCCTCCCAAGTGGACCATCGTCCCCAGCAAGTGTAACTTAATTTTTTTCTTCCGGAACCGGGGATTGAACTCAGACTCATGAGCTTGCCAGGGAAGTGCTTATTCCACTGAGCCATCTCCCCAGCCGGTAACTTAATTTAAAAAAAAAAAAAAAAAATTTGGCACGGTGAACCCTGCTGGTCCCACTTTCGCCCTCTCCTGTCACCCACCATGCCCGGTAGGGGGCTACAATACCGCATTCACTCCACAAGCTAGTACCACCTCGCGCTCGGTCATCCAGACGGGGCTCCGGGGTGGCGACAGCGGCCTGCAGCCGGCCACGAGCTAATACTGCCGGCGAGCGAAGGCTCGGCGGCAGCCACGACAGCGCCAATCCCGACGGGGCAGCGCGGCTCGCGGCGCCGGCGCCCCCACCCCGCCCCCGGCTCCCGCCCGGGGCACCCGAGGCAGCAGACCTCCCTCTCGGTGGCCCGCGCCCCGCCGGCCGCCGGGCCTCCGGCCGGGCCGCACCCGCGAACGCCGGGGCCCCGCGGGCTCGGCAGCCCGGAGCCGCACGGAGCTCACCACAGCGCCGTGCGCTCGCGCGGGTGGCGCAGCCGCTCCAGGGCGCCCAGCGTGGCCGGCAGCGCGTGGGCCGCGTTCCGCGCCAGCAGGGCGACGAGCACGCGCGGCGCCTGCAGCGGAGACTCGGGGCTCCAGCGCTCCTCGGGGAAGTAGGCGGCGGCGCCCGGCGGGGCCCCCGGAGGCGGCGCCAGCAGCAGCAGTAGCAGCGGCAGAAGCGGTGGCCGCCCGGAGAGCGGCTGCCGGCCGCGCTCCCTCGCGCGTGGGGCCGCCGCCATCGCGCCACGCGTCGCCTTTAAGCCGCCTGCTGCCGGCGGACGCGGCCCGCGCCTTAAAGGAGTCAGAGGTCACCGCGGCCCCGCCCCCGGCGCGCGCCTTAAAGGGAAGCCAGCGCCCTACGGGGAGCTGGCTGTCAAATCCGGCTCGCTGGCCCCGCCCCCGCACGGCCGATAGGGCCCTTCGGCGCCACTTCCCTCCGACAGCAAGCCCGCCCCCGTGACGTCTTGGCAGCCCCACACCAGGCCCCTCCCGACGTCCCGCCCACCCTGCAGCCTTAAAGGCACAGAGACCCCGGGTTCCAGGACCCGTTTTCCGGGACCCGGCGCCCTGACCGTCGTAGTCGAGACAGTTTGACTTCCCTATCGGTGAGACCCAGCCTGTATCACCTAAACACCTAGCCAGCAAGGACCCAAGAAATTCGTGCCTCAGTTTCTCCAATTTAGGGGTTGTCAAGCCTTAAGCCCTGGAGTCCCAGCCCTTGTTTTGTTTAATTTGAGACAGGGTCTCACTAAGGCTGGGCTCCAAATGGTGACCCTCCTGCCTCAACCTCCCAGACTTCTGGGATCAGAGCGCGAAGCACCCTCTCTACTTGATGGTGTCTGTATCGTTCTTAAAACTAACTTTTAGAACAA
The DNA here is from genome assembly GCA_004027165.1 of Ctenomys sociabilis. Taxonomy (NCBI): domain Eukaryota; kingdom Metazoa; phylum Chordata; class Mammalia; order Rodentia; family Ctenomyidae; genus Ctenomys; species Ctenomys sociabilis. Next base: position 36,780 of record PVKA01021598.1, on the reverse strand, counting down.
CGCTCAGATAGATGTATGCCCAGCCTGGAATCACAGAACGCGGCACTCCGCCTTCCTCTTCCTTCAGGCAGCTTTTGGTCCCCTTCTCCATAGTGACCCTGCAGGAAGCCAAAGTGGCCAGGTGTTCTGGAGCAGGGGCAGGACCGGGAGAAAGGGCTGGTCTGCAAGGTGACTGCAGGCTCAGGCTGCTCCCCCACCCCACCCCGGGGGCAGTGTCTTGTTGGGGTCTGTGATGCTGTCCAGACCAGAAGGGAAGAGCGATGCGCAATGTATTCCCTGACAGCCGTAAAGGGAGTTAAGTGAGGAGGCAGAGACTGCAGAGTACCTCGCATGCTGGACTGCGCGGGTCCACTGCAGGAGTACGGTATCTGACAAAGTTGGGATCTGTGACTTCTCTTGGCAGCCGCCCAATAGCCCAGCGCAGGAAATTCTCAGCTGAGAGGGGAAGTCGCTCCGGAAGCAGCTGGAGGAGCTGTGACAGGGGACAGATGGCTGGGGCTTCTCCCTAGGCTCAGACTTGACTCTGGACCAGAGCATTCGCGTGATATCAGAAAAAGACGAGAACCCAGCCGGGCACCCAAAGAAAAAAAGGAAAGGAAAGGAGGTTTTGAAGCATGTGCAAATTTAGGAAAACAGCCTGTTACAGAAACCATCCCATCCTCCTGTCTTTAATGTGGTCATCAGTTCTCAAAAGGAAAATATACACATTTTCCAGGAAGAGCAGGTAACAGCCACGAGTGGTTCACTAAAGGACCCCAAATCACAAAGAAATGGCCAGGACCACACTTGAAGTTCAATTTAATCATCAATTCAAAATGAAAGCAACGCAAGGGCACACAACCTCGGTGACCGAGGCTGAGACCCAAGATCCACAGTGAGGGTGTGGGCACCAGCAGCCGGTCCTTGATGAGAGGAAAATGGGACAGCTGCATCCACAGGCACTGCAGACCTGAGCCTCAGTTTTCCCCTCCGCAAAGGGTTCAGAAGGATGCTGAAACCTCAGCCTTGGCAGCAAGTGACACATACCAAAGGCTCGTTCCTCCGGGACAGAGCAGCGACAACTTCACGGGAACCAGCGAGAATCTGCGAGAGAAGTGCACTGGTCACAGGTTCTCAGATAAGGAGCTAGAAACACTTGCTAAGCTGCCTGCACACCACCAGGTCCAGGTGGGATACGAACCCCAATACCCATTCATGGTCCTGGGGTGGAAGCCAGCTCCTCCTCCCTCTTTCTGTAATTGACATGAGGCCCCCAAGTAATGCCCCTTGGCTTTCCATCTCCTGCTCAGCCCCCAGGGTGCAGGAAGGCCAAACCTGGGCCAAGTCTCCTGGCTATCCCCAAACACTTTTGCTCTGCAGTGGGCTGAGCCATGGGTGTGGGTCCTGCCCAGCTTGGGGTGGCACCTTGTCAGTGGCACCCTGTGGCATAGCTGTGAGACACCCAGACTCGGAATAAATTCAGACTACCACCAGCCTTCAGCCCAAGATCTGGGCATCCTAAAATTGGCCTAAGACTTTCACCATTTGTGTGGGTCCCAGACTCCTCCGTGATGTCTCCTGGGGAATCAAGCTCAGGGGAAGAACCTGGGTCCTCACCTGCAGCCTCCAGGTCCCAAGGGAGCTCTGAGTGCCCCACCAGTGTGCAAGACACGTCACTTGTACCCAGGGCCTCCTGCAACTCTGAAATGAGATGAGCCACTGGACACATCTGGGGGTGCCTGGACCTCACAGGCCCCACACAGCCTGGGTGGAGGCAGAAGCAGTGCCACCCACAGCCCTGCTAGGCTGCACCTAGACAGACATGGCCAGCCAATCCTGCGTTCCATAAGCCCATGCTAGCCCACAGACAGCACAGATTGCTGACCAACCAGGCAACCTCTGGGAAGCTCATCCCTGTCCTACCTCAGTGTTGAATTTTCCACTAAACAATAGCGTTTTTTGCATTTAAGACTTCTGCTGTTCTAAAGGAACTCAGTGCTCCTTGTGGCTGCCCACAGATGAAAGACGCAGCCACAAGCATATCCCTGGCTTTGGGGGCCCCGCCATAGCTAGCTTCTCTGACCTTCTGTATCCCTCCTGTGTCATTTGTCCTTCAACCCCTGCCTGGCCTTTTGAGCCTCTGGCCTGATTCTGATTGGACTCGGCTCCGCGTCCTTGGTGCTGCCCCTGCTGGGGGCCTGCTCTTTGTCCCTAGGACCTAGCCTGTCCTCCTCCATTGCTTTCAGTCTGGCTGCTCTCACTCTCTCACCCTCTGTGGCTCTCAATGGCCTGTTCAATGAAATCTAAGCTTCTCTGCTTGAGGCTTAAGGCCCAACATTCCAGTCATGCAGATGCTGTGACATCGCTTCCATTGCCAGTGGTCACCCCACACACACCTCCACAAACACCTGTGTCTCAGTGGCCATGGCTTCATGAGCGAATTAATAAGGTGAGAAGAGGAAAATGCGAACAGAGAAAAAACGTAAGTGGTTGTTGAATGAACAGATGTGAAAATCTGTCTGGTTTTTTAACTGTGCCTCTTCTTCTTACCCAGAGGACTCCTACACAGCCCTCAGAAGTTCACTTAAGGGGCTCCATCAATGACTACCTCGACTTCTGTCTGAGTCCTGATCCTGGGTGGAAGGGCAGAGTTCTCAGGTGCTGTCCTTGGCTCACCTCGGTTGATCCTCTGCAGCAGGACCCCACGGATGACATCCTCCAGTATGCCCCAAGTGGTCAGGGCCTGGCTGCCTGTGACAAGGTCGCCCACCTCAAGCACGGGCAGCTCCTGGAACACACAGGCACCAGGAGGGCAGGCTGGCAGCCAAGTCTCCACTAGCCCAAGGATCGATTCAGTCCCCCAGGATCCTGAATGGCTGGGCACAGAACTGGATGAGCCAGAGGCAAGGGCTGGTGCGCCCCACAACGTTGTGCTAGAACTGTAATCCCACATGCAGAATCCTTAAGAGGCGATTCCACTGGGCCACCCAGCACTAGGAAGGCTAAGGCAGAAGGATCGCTGTGTGCACAGCCAGTTCAAGCCCACCCTGAACTATGTGGAGAGAGCCTGGCTCAAAAGCAAAAACAAAAGAAAATAGAAGTGCTCCTGTCCTAAGGATCCTGCACCCGAGAATGGGCTACCATCGCTGCCGCGGAATGCCTCAAGCTCCGACGCCCGGCCCGCAGTGCCCTCCAGGATGGCCCCTGCCTGTGTCCCGCCAGGGCACCCTTCCCGCGCTGCTCACCTCTCGGCCGCTGGGCTCCAGCCTGCGCAGCACAAAGGGCAGGAGGACGCGTAGCAGCCAGCCCCGTACAAACTCACTCCGCGCCGCCGCGCCGTCCGCGGACAGCTTCTGCGAGACATGGGCTGTCGCTGGGCTGTCGCTGTCCGGTACCCCTGCTCCCCACACCCTGTGCCCCGTCCGCTTCTCACCTTCAGGACGCGCCCCCAGACTTTCCCCAGCTGCTGGGCCGCCTGGTCGCGGTCGAGGGTGGCAGTGAGACCTTGGTCAGCCAGCTGCAGGAAGGTGGCCACGGCGTCGGCAGTGAGCTGCAAGGGGGCGCGAAGTGACCACTCTGTACTCTGGTCTGTGCAGGGCCTCCACGCCCACCCCCAGAGCCAGGGAACCAAGATTCAGGAAAGCAGCGCCACCCGTCTGGGTTGCCACAGAGGGGCGCTCTTGTGCAGCACATACACTATAGGCAGCAGTGGGAAGTGGCGTCTGTCCTTGTTTCCCGAGCATTTCTTGTTGCTTCCTGCCTCCTCTCCTCCCTTCTGCCTCCTCCACTCGCTGGTCTGTCCTTCACCTACTTCTCTGTCCCCTTTGCCCCACCCCTTTCCAAATGCTTCGCCCTGCAAATGCTGAGGACCTCTTCCTCAGGGCTCTTCTTTCTGCCCAGGAAGCGCTTCCCCCCGGCTCCTCCTCTGCCGTCCAAAATAAGGGTCCCCTCCCCCGGAGCTGAGCAGAAGCCTGAGGGTCCCACAGCACCTTCGGCGACCACAAAGCCCTGACCACCACGTGGGGTCGCCACCCGATCATTGACCATGTTGACAGGAGACCAGATGCTGTCTCCCCGAGGTCCCTAGCCCGCTTGTGACGACACACCCCCGCCAGGGGGTGGGGGATGCTATGTCCCCATCACCCGTCCTCACCTGCTGGGCGAGATCCTGCGCCCCGAACACTAGGCTCTGTGTCCCCAGGAAGCCGAATGGAGCCACCAGCTGCTCCAGGTGCCCCCGGCCACACTCAGCCTCGCGGTAGCAGAAGTGCATGAGCTCAGGGTCCCAGGGCAGCTCCCCCAGCCAGTGCACCTGGCCGTGCCATCAGGGAGACGCCGTTAGCGACAACAGGGCCAACGCAGGGGAGCGGGAGGAAGGAGAGAGCAGCCGAGGCTGACTGTTAAAAATCCCCGTTCTTTCAGCAGAATTGGAGCTCGAACCCAGAGCATGCACCACGCTGCATCTCAGCCCAGAGAGCTGGGATCTCCGGTGCATCGCCACTTCGCAGGCTCCAGCCCCGCCCCAATCTACCCCGCCTACCAGGCTCAGCTCCCACCTTTCCTCGCCCACTTACCGCCCCTCGCAGTCCAGCCCGCCTCGGACTCCCATGCAGGCGGCCGCACACGCGGTCGACACCCCGCGTCAGCAGGATCTGCGCGGCACCCAGCGTGGCCTCCACAATGCTCAGCAGCGTCCGCACGAGCTGAGGCAACTGCGGGTCCACGCTCCGTTGCAGGCAGGTCTCCAGCCGGACCTGAACGTCCGCTGTGGGTACAGACACTGGCTTGTTGGGTGCCAGGCTCAGCGAATGAGGCGCGCATGCCCCAGCACCCGGGGCCACCCCACTGCACAGAAATTGAGTTAGCCGTGGACTCTCAGCCTGACAGACCAAGAGGCAGTCACATTTGAACCACATCTGCTTATGGAGTGGAGAGGGAGCCACTTTGCCAGTCCTCGCCTGTGCGCAGCCAGGCTCAGGCAACTCTCCCTTCCCATCCTGGGTCACCTGCCGCGATCCAGCTCCTGCCTTGCCCTTTGGAGCCTTCAGGCCATGCCCACTCTGTTTCAGGTCCCAATTTTCTGCCTGCACAGCGTCACCAGGGTCTTGTATTGCAGACTGTAGGCCCCGCCCCTACCCATGCCCTTCTTCGGTTCTAGTTGTCTAGCCCCACCCTACCTTCCAAAGCCAGCCTTCTACCTTGACCCATCCATTCCCAGTAAAGACCACGCACCATCCCAACCAAGTCCCTCACTGGGTCCGCCCTCCCACCTAGGCCACACCCACTCACCGTTTCGGTCCTTGTGACCCCACACTTTTTTGCCTTCAAGGTCCCTCTCAAAATACTGAATTGCAGACTCAAGGTCCCATCCCTACCATTGTCTGGCTTCTTTCCAAGTCTTTAGCCACACCCTTTTCTACCTGACAATTTAATACCTCCCCCGCCCTCTGAAAGACCACACCCCTCCACGAACCTGTACTTTCCAGGCCCTCTGCTTCCACACATACATAACCACGCCCCCTACCTTGGCCCCACCCCTTCCCTACAACTCTCTTCAGACCATACTCGTCTTTCTGGCTCCGCCCTATTGCAGCCCCGCCCCTGCTTCGGCCCCGCCCTTCCGGTAAGGCCACGCCCCCGCGGTCTTGCTCCTCCCTCCGTGGCCCCGCCCCTCACCCCGCAGCCGGCCGGCCGCGCGCGTTCGCAGCTGCAGCGTGTGCTCCAGGTCCGGGCGCAGCGCTCGCTCCAGCGCAGACAGCAGCTCGTCCTTCTCTGGCTGGAAGGCGCGGAGCCCCGCGGCGGCGGCGGCCAGGACCGCACAGTAGATGGCGTCCCGGAGCTGCGGCGGGAAGGCGAGGGCGGGTGAGGGCGGGTGAGGGCAGGTGAGGGCGGGGGCGGGCGACGTGCGGGGGGCGGGAGCGCGCGGGGGAGGGCGGGCGCGCGGCGGGCGGGCGGGCGGGAGCGCGCGGGGGAGGGCGGGCGGGAGCGCGCGGGGGAGGGCGGGCGGGAGCGCGCGGGGGAGGGCGGGCGGGAGCGCACGTTGGGCGGGTGGAGGGCGGACGCGGCCGAGCCTACCTCGGAGGCCTCTCTCGCAGTCCCGGCCCGCGCCCACGCGGGCAGCGGCTCCCGCAGCAGCACCGCGCTCAGCACCTGCGGACAACGCATTGGGCGGGCGCGCACGGCCACGCGGAGGCGGGTGGGCCGGCCGGGCCGACACTGACCTCGGCGTCCGAGCCCAGGGTCGCGTCGTCGTCGCCGAAGTGGCCGCGCTGCCGCCGGTAGAGGCGCACGGCGTCCAGGAAGGCTCGGGCCGCCGGGTCGCGGCTGCGCTGCAGGACTGAGGGGGCCGCGGTTCAGCACCCCGGACCCCCCGCGGGACCCCGCCCCCAAGACTGGCCGTGGCTTAGGAAAGGACCCCCGCGCGAGGGCCCCTCCTGACCAGCAGCAAGGCCGCGCGGCGGGCCCTCGGTTCGGTACAGTCAACAACCTACCCAACTGCACGGAGCAGTCCTGTCCCCCTTCCCTCCAGCGCCACCCCGACCGAACTGCATAGCTGTCCCTGTGCCCGGCTGTGACAATCCTCACAGCTGCCTCTTTTCCCCCATAACACATCTTAAGGCCGGCAAAACTGAGGCCCAGACCCACCTGTGCCCCGAAGCCGGATACCACCCTGAAGAGCCAGGCTCCAGGCTCGCTGAGCCTCGGCAGACGGCGCGGAGAAGCAGAGGTGCTGGCGGAAGGCGTGCTGTAGGAGGAGCGGGGAGCGTGCCGGCGCCTCTGGGAGCCGCTCGGGCTCTGGAGGGAGTGAGACACGCCCAGGGGTCAGCGCTAACCCCCTCGCCCGCGGAGGCCCGACCACCTGAGTCAGCAGGGAGCAGGACCTGCACCCTCCCATCTCAGTTTCTCTGCCTGGGAAAGGGGCCTCACAGGGACGCTGGAGGGAGCAGGAGGGGCCTGTCCCTGTGAGCCTGGGAAGCTGTGCGCTCAAGGCCAGCCTGGGATACAGGCTAAAAACCCCCAAACCTCAGAAGACCACAAATCAAAACAGAACAAAAACCAAAGAGCCCTACTTATGACATAGGATTGGAAGAAAAACAAAATGAGCAAATTTTTATTGCACATTCTCCCAAGTCCTGTGTGTTTTGTTCTAATTTCCAGAGTGACACATTCAGGTTGTGATAAAATCCAAAAATCGAGAGGGTGGGAGTCCCTGGTTCCCCCAGCCCACAGATGAGCACAGCATCTCAGAATAGGGGTGGGGCCAGGATCCAGGCCCAGGAAGGCCCTGGCTTCCACCTGGCTCAGAAAATCCATAGACATAAAACCTTTATGAAATAAAGTCTGTGGAGGGTGGATTGCTTTCTCTCCTCCCCCCATTTGCTTGGCTTTTTTGAGAGAGCATTTTTTTTTTTTAAGAATACAAAATAGTGATACAAAAAAAAAAAAAAACATTAAAAATGATACAAGGGCAAAGCCATACATTTATATGTACAAGATGGGTAAGACAATGATCCTGAGAATCTTTAGCAGGTTTTTGAAACTAGAAGTTAATTAGTAGGATTCTCACCCTGACTAACTATATATGCTGATAGCTGTTAACTAAGCAACTGCACTGAAGACAGCAATGTGTAATAGTAGGGTCATGCTTGGAATGCCTGGATATATGGTCTTCTAAATACGAAGTGCTTGTCATGACATACCAATTACTGTCATACTATCTCTCACGTAAATGTTTTCTTAAAAAAATTTTTAAAAAGCATAATAAATGAAGAGACAAGAAAATAAAATGTCACAGGACTGTCCTGCTACAATGCTGTATATGCTTAGATTTCTAAATGTGTGAAAATATGTAATTGTTTATTCATATTTTTAAAATATTTTTTAATTTTTTTCTTCATATTCTGTAAGGAATTAAAGTTTAACATCAATATTTGATGGAAAATACTTGTTCATGTTATGTCTAAGATGTTTGATATTCAGACAGATAGGCTATGCTCAACTGCCTATGTTGTAGGGTAATAATAATAAGCTTCTCTTCTGGAGGGTTAACAACCTAAGATTGCAGACCAAAAATTAAAGAAAAAGGGCTGAAAGTAAAACCAGCATTTTGGCCCTAGCCTTTCAAGGTCAGTGAAGACAGAACATAGGAGAACCTGTACTGTAGCATCATGTAACTCAGTTGTGCCCCAAATTTTCTGTTCAAGGAAATTATGGGGCCACAGAGGAAAGTGATTGATGATGTACAGTGTGCCTAAGGAGAGTCACATGGAGAGAAAACATTCAGGTTTTCACAAAGAGCAAATTGGTCAAGCAATGGCCATGAGAGAGAACATCTCTTGATATAGCCCAGGCTGGCCTGACCCTCCTGCCTCTGCCTCCCGAGTGCTGAGCTCACAGGTACATACCACCTCACCTGGCAGCACCTGCCCTTTCTTACCCTTTCCACAGTGGGGTCTTACCCTTGGTAGAGGCTCCCACACACCCTGGGGACCCCTAGAGCTGGTTGGGTGTCCACTTGGAGCAGCTGGGCAGGAAAGTGGCACCAGGTTTGGGGGAGGGCGGGCCTGGTGAACACAGGGCTCTGGAGCCTCACCCTCAGGGCCTGGGCTGAGCACTTCGAGGAGGCACAGACAGTCACGCTGCGAGGTCAGTAACCTGTAGCCCGTGAGGGCCACTGCGCCCAGGGGACGCTGCCCGGCCTCAAAGTCCTATGAGAGCAGCAGAGGACTGAGGGTGACCCAGTGGGGCAGGGTGCCTGTTCCCCACTGGGGCCCCACCCTCCTCCCTCTTCTTGCAGTGGAGCAGGAATACCCAGGCCACCAGGCTGCAACCCCAGTGCTTTTGAGATTTTCAAACAGGCTCACTTAGTTCTAAGGCTGGGCTTGAAGCAGAGATCCTCCTGTTTCACCCTCCCAGAGTGATGGGGTGACAGACATGCCCCCTTGCCCTCACCACCTGCCCCGTAGTGAAGCCCACTACGGCTCCATCCACCCTTTGCACACCCAGGGAAACCAAGTCCTGGGGTAGTGTGTGAACTCTAAGCTCCCTAGCTGGGAACAAGGTCCTACTCGTGTGAGTAGGACCAGCGCCACACCATAGATGGGCCTCAGTTTCTCACCACCCCAACAGAGGAGAGACAGAGGAGCGAGGGACGCCTCACCTCCTGGCAGCTGAACCGCTCCAGCTGGCCATCCCCACGCAGCACACAGAACCCCGGCTGCCACCGTGGAGGGTGGCCCCGCAGCTGGGCAAGGGGGCCACGGTGCTCACGCACTCTGGGCAGCTTCTGCACAGGGCAGGCAGGCATCAGGGCTGGCTTGGGACTCACTGTCCCCTTCCTCCTGCTCCTCCTCCTCCCTCCCCTAACTCCCCTCTGTGCAGGTCAACATTCAACACCAGCCACTTGTACTTTGAGATAAAGTCTCAGGTGCTCAAGCTGGCCTCAAACCTGAGACCCTCCTCCTTCTGCCTCCCAAGTACTGGGACGACGGGAGTGCTCAGCCAGTGTCATAGCCTAGGCGAGCACTGTTTGGGGCTTGGCTGCCCTGGCATTGGCACAGGAGCAGCCAACCCAGGCCAGTGAGTGGGCCCACACGGTCTCCCCACTCCCACTCCCAGGCCATCACAGGGCCCTGCCCAGTGTGCACCCACAGACCAGTCCCCTGCACGGGGCCGCTCAGATCTGGGCCCATTGGTGGCAACTGCAAGACTGGCTACCTGGCTCTCCACAGCTTGTGTGGAGACTTTTTTCTGGTAATATTGTTAAAATATTATTCAAAGGATACATGGCAGCACCTTTGTATCCATGGCTCCAAATCCAAGAATTGCACCCACAGCCAATCCAAGATAACTTGAAGCATGACGCAGTGATGCACACCTGTCATCCCAGCCACTCAGGAGGCTGAGCAGGAGGGTGGCAGTTGGAGGCCAGCATGGGCAACTCAGAGGCTCATGGAGGCCCAGCCTCACAGCTCTGTTCAGAAAGCTGGGAGTGCAGCTCAGGTCCCCTGGGGGTCTGGGCAGCTCGGTGTGTGTGCCCTCAGGGTTCTCTAGGGGCCAGCCAGGGAGACAGCAAGCGCAAGGGCCTGAGTTCAATCCCAGGTTCCGTTAAAAAAAAAAAAAAAAAATCAGGAGACTCCGGGTCCCTTCCGACTACAAAACTTCAGCCTCTGTCCTCCCCCAGCAGACTGGGCACCCAGAGGCCAGGCGTCCAGAAGCAGCAGCAGGACCCCCAGAAAAACGGTGGTCTAAGACTCGCTATTTCCGGCCGCTGAGGAGGAGGAAGGGAGCACTTCCGAGGAGTACACACCTTGCTGCGGCTCAGCTGGGGTCCCGAGAGCTCTTGGGGGTGCAGCTCCAGGGAGATCTGCCGCAGCACAGACACTGCCAGCTGTGCTCGGTAGCAGGGCAGGAAGCCGTCAAGCAGCGAGGCCACTCGGCCTGAGAACCGGGATGGACGGACGGTGGCGGGTGGTGCACAGGTCCTGGGACACTGGGAGGCCCACCCTCCCCCACCCTCCCCCACCCTCCCCCAGCACGCTGGCCAGCGAGCTACTCCCGCATCGGGTCCAGCCGCGCAGGCTGCCTGGGGCCGTGATCCCAGGACTCCAGCAGGCTGAAGAAGGAAGATTGCAGTTCAACCCAAAGACACCTTCCCGGCTGCTCACCCTGCAGCTGCTCCCGCTGCCGTCTGTCCAGGGGGCTTGAAGCCTGAGCCCCCATACTGCTGGGTCCCTAGCTCAGGCTGCAGCTCTGAGCATGCCAGTGCCTGGGTTTGCAGCCGAGCAGCTGGGGGCAGGGGGTGGAGAGGTGGGGCTCGGCCCCCGGCACGCATGAGCGCGCACACGCGCGCACACACACACCCTTGTGTGTACAGCCAACACCTGCTGCCACCAGGGTCTGACAACCAAATCCCTTTTCTAATTCTTTTTTTTGTCCTCAGTATTGAAACCAGGAGCTTTTCACTGAGCTACACCCCTAACCCACTATTTTTCATTTTTTAGGGTCCTGCTTAGCTACTAAGTTGCCCAGGCTGGGAATTCAACTTGAGATCTTCTTGCTTCAGCCTCTCCACAGGGGACAACAGGCAGGTGCCACCATGTCTGGCTCAGATTTCATTTTCAAAACTGTTTTTTAGTGGGACTGAGGATTTAACTTAGGCCCTTAAGCTTGCCAGGAAAGCGCTTATTCCATTGAGCCATCTCCTGGGCCCTCAAAATGGCTCTTAACACACTGAGAAGCGCCGGCAGGAGGATCGCAACCAGCCTATACAATTTAGGAACACTCTGTCTCAAGAAGTAGAAAGGCTGAGACATGTAGCCCAGGCCCAAGGCTAAGTTCCTTCCATAGGCTGCGCGGGGTATTCTAAGACAGGTGTCTTTTGTTCCTGGCCAGCCACCTTCTTCTCTCAGCCTGGAAACCTCAGGCACAGGGATCCCTTAGGCCCAGCAGCCTCCAGGGTCCAGCACTTCTGAGTGGCTGGGTCCCCCCTTCCCTGCTTGGGTGTCCACCAAGTGGGGACACCAAGTGACTGAATGAATGCAGAAATGTGGCCATTTGAGGCTGCATGGGCTTTCTTGCAAGGGTGCCAGGCGGTGAGCACAGGTGGGAGGGAGGCACCAGCCACCCACACTCCTCAGATGCCTTCCCTGATGGGAGCCTATCCCCTAGCACCCTTGCTGTTCCTTGGGCGAGGCTACACCACCTGGACAGGAAGATGAGCGGGGTCTAGCATGAGCCCTAGGTACTTGCCCAGAATGACTCCTTTTCCCCTTCCTCTTTCAGTGGCTAGAATGTGGGCACAATGGCTCTGCACTGTGAGCAGACCCCCCTCCCAACACACACACAACAATGGTACAGCAACACAGCAGCAAGAGCTATAGTCCCCAAAGGGATTGTTTTGTTTTGTTTTGAGACAGGGTCTTACTATGCCTCTCAAACTGGCTTTGAGCTCACTTTGTAGCTCAACGCTGGTCTGGAACTTGAAGTCATTCTCCTGCCTCAGTCTCCCAAGTGCTGGGACTTCAGGCATGTACCACCATGCCCAGCTCCCTAAACAGTTGGTAGCAAGGTTCTACCAGCTCTGGGCAGCCTCTCTGTGCATGTGCCCCCACCCAGGACTTCCCAGCCCCCACCCACAGCTCAGGGCTCACGGCCACCTGCCCTGCTGGGCTGTCTCAGGTCCCCAGTTCACACCCACGGGACCAACCCATGGAGGAAACTTCACTCTCTGTGGTTTATGCCTATTGCTCCCACACAACTTGCTGCACGTGGTAGTTTCAATTCCACCCCAGGCTCCAGGAACCCCACAGCCAAGTCCACCAGATACCACAGTGAACCAAGCCCTGGGCCCTCTATGGTCCCCTACCACTCAGAGCCAGGAACCCAAGACAGCAGGAGGGTCCGACATATACAGGTGGCTGGTTGTGCAGGGCCAGGTCCTGCCCGTCCCCCTTGGGTCCTGGGACCTGGGGGTCCAGGCTTATTGAGGGCAGCATGAAAGGAGCCAACGACTGCTGCCTTGGGTTGTGGGGTGTGCGCGCGCGTGGGCATGTGCATAGGTGCCTGTGTGTCCCACACTGCAGACGGAAGTCGAGTTTCCTGGGTGGCAGGCAAGGGCTGCTTAAAAATGTACCTTGAAGCAGGGTCTAAATTATCCAGGGGGGCTCTAACCTGGAGTCTTCCTGCCTCTGCCTCCTAAGAGCAAGGATGAGCGTGCACACCCCTCGCCCAGCAGTGTGGGGTGCTGTGCTGTGGGAACTGACCCAGGCCCACCTGTGTGAAGCACTGCCCTCCACCCACCACAGGTGCCCTCGAGGACAAGGACTCCAGGTTTCCAGCATCACTCTTTAATCTCCTGTGGTCCCGATCCAGCACAGGGTGCATGACACGTGACTCCCAGACACTGCCCAGGGCATCTTCGAAAGCGGGGGTCAATGAAGAGGCCCCCCTGGGCATCTCTCCTGTCCCAGAGACTCCAAGGCTACAGCGTCGAGTGCTTCTCAAAGGGCACGGACAGCAGGCGTGCAGCAGCCTCGTCCAGCAGCCAGCACAGTGACCCCGTGTGTGGCCGCACCAGGGCGGCGGGCAGCGGTGCTGTGTCCCTGTCCTCCAGAATGCGCTGTGGGGACAGGGGCGGTGCCTTGGACCCCGGGCCCCAAGGAGGCCTGACTTTTTTTTTGTGGTGGAACGGGGGATTGAACTCAGGCCCTTGCATTTGCTAGGGAAGCGCTTATTCCACTGTGCCACCTCCCCGGCCCCTGACTTCTTTTTTACTCACCTTTGGAATTTTGAGACAGGGTCCCACTATGTAGCCCAGCCTGGCCTTGAACTCACAGTGAGACATCCTCCTGCCTTAGCCTCCCCCTATCCCCCCCCCCCCGCCTCTTTAATGATTTTTTTTTCAGTACTGGGGATTGAACTCAGGACCTGGCACTTGCCAGGCAGGTGCTTATTCCACTGAACTATCTCCCCAGTCCTGTTTAATGATTTTTAAAACTGCCTTGTAATGCTATGAACTCATCCTGTGTACTCTCTGGTCTCACCCAGTCAATGTTACTCCACAGTGCCCTTCCCGGATCCCAGAGTACCCAGGTAAGCCCCCCACCCCAAGAATTCCTGAGCTGTGTTGGGGGCACCCTCCCTGCAGGGCCCAGGGAGCCGACCTTACCTTCAGCACTGCTGCCTTGCCCTCCCCAGTCGCCACAAACACCACAGTCCTGGCTGCATTCAGCACGGGAAGCGTCAGGGTCACCCGCTGCGGGGGCGGCTTCGGGGAGTCACTGATGGGGGCCACAATCCTGTCCCGCTCCTGGGGATGGGAAGTCAGAGGAACAGAAGTCACTGCCCTTGTGTCTGGTGCTGAGGAGCAACACGGGGCCTCCACACTGCACAGAACCCCAACCATTTTTAAGGGTTTTTTTTGTTTTGTTTTTGTGCAGAACCAGGGATTAAACCCAGACCTTTGCACTTGCCAGGGAAGCACTTATTCTACTGAGCCATCTCCCTGACCCCAATTTTTTAAGTTTTGAGACAGGGTCTTGCTAGGCACCAAGTTACTAGGCTGGGCTGGAATTTGCAACCCTCCTGCCTCGGCCTCCCTAACAGCACAGCCCTACCACACCAGCCACTTCTCATTCGAGCACAAGCACTGCACACCTGGTCCAGCTCAGCCTACACTCAGTCCCACCCCTCCTTATTTATGGTCAGGGTCTCAGTCTCACTGTCTCTGTCTCTATCTCTGTCTGTGCCTCTTATCTGTTTGTCTATCTCTGTCTCTATGTCTGTCTCTCTGTGTGTCTCTATCTCTGTTTCTGTCTGTCTCTTTCCTTTCTCCTCTCTCTGTCTGGTTGTCTCTCCCGTTTCTCTCCTCTCTCATCTGCCTCTGTCTCTCTCTGTGTCTGTTTCTGTCTGTCTCTATGTCTGTCTGTCTCTATTGCTGTTTCTGTCTGTCTCTGTTTCTCTCCTCTTTCTCTCCTGCTTGTCTCTCCGTGCCTCTCTGTTTCTGTCTATGTCTGTTTCTCTCTCCCCTTTCTCTCTCCTCTCTCCTGTCTGTCTCTGTCTCTCATGCCAGGCTAGGTGCCAGCCTGAGTGGCAGGGCCTCACCTGCAGCAGTGGGTGGTCTGGGAAGAGTGAGCAGGTGTGGCCATCGGGGCCCACACCGAGGAGCAGCAGGTCAAACACAGGGATGGCGTCTCCCTGGAAGGCCTGGAAGGGACAGCACAGCTCAGAGGCCAGGGTCACTGCAGAGCAGCAGGGCTGGAGCATCGGGAGCTGGAGCGTGGCACAGGGAGGCGAGCCCAGGCTCCGTGCTCAGCAGCACCCCGTCCCATCTTTTATTTTGTATGACAGGGTCTGGCTAAGACCCTAAGCTGCCCAAGGTGGCCTTGACCTTGAGGTCATCCTGTCGCAGCCCACGGAGTGCTGGGAGGACAGGTGCACTTGGGGATTCTGGAAGCCGAGGGGTCCCGGGATGAAGCCCACAAATTATATGATTATGGCCACTCCAGCCTCAGATGCCACTTTCATAGGTATGGCGAACTGAGGGCCACAGGGGCGGGGACAAAAGTGTCCCCAAGCAGCAAGGAACTGGACAGGCCAAGCAAAGGGGCATCTTGGATGAAATAGGGACAGTTCCTGCTGATGACATCACATAAGCCACCCACTGCTCGATGTGACCCCTCTGGAGACTAGGCTCCTGGAGACCCACCTGCCTCAGCTTCCTGGCATAGTCCTCTGCCGCCGCCTCCACGGGTAGCTGGGGGTCAATAGTGATGACCTGGCTGTCAGGGACCGGCAGTCTGGACAGCAGGTGTGTCTGCAGCAGAGAGAGGACGGCACCTCTAGTTGGGAAGTGGTCCACTTACACAAGGAGAAACTGAGGCACAGAAAAGCCACTCAAGGCCTGGATGCCAGGGACCAGGCTGCTAAGCTCCAGTGGTGCCACCTAGGGCAGAGGAGATTCAGGAGGGCAAGAACTGGGTGTCCATGGGGCTAGAGAGGCCCCTGGGTGCCACAGGTCCCTTCTGGAGGACAGGGAAACATGAGACCCCAACCTGGGTCATGAGGGCCAGCGGCACCACATATGGCCGAGGCTCTTGCTCACCCACCCCATGAGGGCCTTATTGGATGCACAAGACCAGGAGCAGACACCCACTGAGCAGGCACCAGTTTTCCTGAGATTTGTCTCCTAATTTAGAAATGATGAGTTGGGCATGGTGGCAAATGCCTGTAACCCCAGCACTGAGGAGGCTGAGGCAGGAGGATCATTGCGAATTCAAGACCAGCCTGGGCTACAAAGTGAACTCGAGGCCAGCCAACCTGAACTGCATAGCGAAACACTGGCTCAAAAAGACCAAAAAAAAAAAAAAAAAAAAAAATCAAGATTTAAAAAACTTATGAAAAGAAAGACACAAAAGCCCAGGGTTCTTTTTCTTTCTTTTCTTCCAGGGTTGGGTGTAGAAGCCAAGGCCTCCAGGGTACCTAACAAGTACTGGCCACGGGGATCCACCCTGGACCCCATGCCACTGCCTTTCCTCTTTCCTTCCTTCCCAGAACCTCTTGCAGCCCTGGGGACTGAATGCTGGGTGAACACCCTGAGCTCCCTCCCCAACTCTTTCTATTTTTATTTTGAGACAGTATGTTGCGTGGAACCCCCCTGCCTCAACCTCCCAGGGAAAAGTCTGTGAAACCCTGGATGCTCTGTGTGGCAGGTGCTGTCCCTGGAGTTTCCAGAAAGGGACGCTCACGGACCTGACAGAAGAGCCCCGTGACTCAGTTTCTCGTCTGTAAAATGGGTGTCAGGTGGCCATGAATGAGAACCTTTTGTGCTGCCGTGGGAACAGCATACCGTGCTGCGATGCTCCAGGGGCAATGGAAAACCAGAACAGGAGACAGGGAGCCCTGTCACCCGAGGGAATCGGTGTGACTTCAGGACCTCGGTCAGGCTGTTCCCTCTACCCGGCCTCCGGTTCAAGCGTAAAAGGGGGAGCCCAGTAAGAGCGGCGGGGAGCGCAGGGCGCCTGGCCAGGGCCAGGGCGTGGGCGTGGCCCCTGGAGCCTAAACAAGCAGTGGGCGTGGCCCGGCGGCCCCGCGGCGCCGCAGCTCTCACCCGGTAGAGGCCGTACGTGCTCTCGGCGTGCTCGAAGGGCACTAGGCGCTCGTCGCAGAAGCCCAGCGTCCAGCGCGCGAGGCTGGAGGGTCCGGCGGCAGCTGCGGCGGCGGGCAAGTCACGGGCCAGCATCGACACGAGGCTGCCGCCCGACAGCCCGAGCGCGAAACGGGCGCGGGGCCCTTCTAGACAGCACGCCGCCCTCTGCACTACCAGCTGCGCCAGCGACGCGCCCAGCTCCTGCGGGCTCGAGAAGACCGAGATGAGGCCCGGGACGGGCGCGGCCATAGCGGCGGCGGCGGCGGCGGCGGAGGGGAGGCGGAAGCGCTCCCGGCGGCAGCAAGTGCGCCTGCGCAGAGGCTTCTGCTACGGTAGGGGCTCTGGCGGAACCAGCCGTGCGCGTGCGTAGTCGTGCAAATGAAGTCCACTCGGGGTTGGCAGTGGCGCCGACCCCGCCCATCCGCAGGCTGCGCCGGAGCCCCTTGGAGTCCTCCTTGGTCAGGACGCCCAGAGCAGAGTCTGGAGCTCCGTACAGCTGGAGAAGGTTTCTTGGGAAGTGGTACGCTGGTGCGTTTTGTCTGTTGCAATTTGTCCTTTGCCCGGTGGTTGTTGTGGGAGGTTTTGTTTGGAGACAGGTTCTTGCCCACCGTGTGGCCCAGGCAAGCCTTGAACTCATGGTGACTCTCCGCCCCCAACCTCCCGAGGGCTGGGATTGCAGGCCTGCGCCACCACTCCCAGTTCTGTCCACTTCTTTCGTTTTTCTTTTTGAGTCAGCGTCTTGCTACGCAGTTCAGGCTAGCCTTGAGCTCACTTTGCAGTCCAGCTGGTCTCCAGCTCGAAATGATCCTCCTGCCTCAGCCTCCAGAGTGGTGGGGTCATAGGTGTGCGCCACCACACCTGGCTGTATTTATTTCTGCACTGCGGTTTATAAACATATTTTAATCTGCGTGTCCTCATGCGAGCACCACAGTGCCAGGGTTAGTGCGCATTGTAGCCACCTGAATGACAAGCAACAAAAACAGACCAGACTTCATTGATATTAAAGACTTCTGTATCCCAGCTGACTACTAAGAAAGTGATGGATAGCCACAGGACTGGAGAAATCATCTGGGAGGGTCTTATGTACAGTACATATAAATACATATATTTTATTATTTGTGACAGAGCCTCGCCTCTGTGTTCAGGAGCCTAGCCTTGAACTCATTGGTCCTCCTGCTTCAGCCTCCAGAGTGCTAGGATTAGAGGTGTGTGCCACCACACCCAGCTTTATACAAAATATATTAGTAACAGATAGACAACCAAAGTTTTCAAAGGACAAAGTGTCTAGAAGGATATTCACACAGAGAAGATATACAACGTCCTGCCTACTGGCCATCAAGGAGATATGTGTAGAAATTGTAATAAAGCAGGTGAAGATGACAGCAAACCAGGGCGTGGTGGTGCGCCCGGTAGTCCCAGCTCTTTTGAAAGCTGAGAGGCAAGAGGATCCTAAGTCTGAAGCCAACCTAGATGGGTTGAGAACCTGTCTCAAATTAAGGAGCTTGTGGGTTAGCTCAGTTGTTTAAAGCGCCTGCTTGGGCAAACTCATTCAGGCACAGGAGACCGAAGTTCCACCCCTGGCTCCACATGCCGCACCAGACGCGCCCTTAAGGCAGCCTGAAACAGCCCCTGCCTCCCAAAAAATCCTCAAATTAAAACCTAGAAAGTCGTAGACCTGGGGCTGTGGCTCCTGCAGAACATGCATGAGGCCTGGCCTCCATTTCTAGCATGAGAAGCGGGAGAGGGAGACGCTGCACTTCACACCCATGAGGGTTTCTAATGGCAGCAGCACTGGTAGTGTGTGAACAGTGGAAGCCCATACACACTGCCAGTGGCAGATAAAATGGTGCAGCCAGATTAGCAATTCCTCCAGTGTAATGTGAGCACATGGCCCAGCACTTGCACAACTGGATGTATCCCTGAGAGGATCTTCCTAACAGTTACTTAGAGTAGCCTGAAAGTGGAAATAACTGTGTGCCAGTAGATGACTAGATAAATGGTGTGGCTGGTGGAATATTACTGAGATGTCAAAAGGAATGAAGCACTGGACAATACAACATGAGGTGGAATAGCAGAATAAGATACAAAAGCTGCAGGTCATGAAGTGTGACTTGGTAACAGCACACATTTAAAGCCAAGGAACCCTAAGATCAGGAGATTGATGGGTTGTTGCTAGGAGCTGGGGAAAAGGCTGCTGGTGGTGTTTTTTTCTTGAGACAGACTGTGTAGCTCAGGCTGGATTTGAACTCACTACATAGCCCACACTGGGCTCAAACTTGCAGTCCTCCTGTCTCAGCCTCCCAAGTGATGACAGGCAAGCACCGTCACACTGGGCTTGATGGGGTTTGTGTGGGTTGGTGAAAGTGTTCTGCAGTTCAATAGTAGTGACTGTCATGCAGCCTTTGGGCTTCCTTTTCTTCTGTAGTCTGGGGATGGAATCCTGGCCCCTCACCCGCTGAGCACCATTAACACTGGGCTCTCCCAAGGGGCTCACACCAGGTCCTCAGGTTGGATCGGGGAGCTCCAGGCAGTCGCAGATGGACCCTTCTGTGCAGGCCGGGGTGCAGCTGCGCAGTGAGCACCAGCCCCATGCTGCAGAAAGGAAAAATAAACATGGGAACAGCTCGGCCCAGCAGAAGCAGCCACGCCACCCATGAAGAGAGAAGTAGGCTGGAAAGGTCACTGTGGTTGTGGGGTGTGGAGAAGCAAAACTTCAGGCACACTGGGGGTACCTATGGCTGAGAAGGGACAAGGGGGACAGGGACAGACAGGAACAATAAGTGTTTTGTGGTTTGGTTTGTTTGTTTTTGAGACAGGGTCTTGTTATGTATTCCAGGCTGGATGTGAGCTCACAGCAATCCTCCTGCCCCAGCCTCTTGAGTGCTGAAATTACAGGTGTGTAGCACCATACCTAGCAATGAAGTTTTAGAGCAATTAATTTTTTTGTGATACATGTTGAACACTCCTCATCCAAAACCTGAAACCTGAATACTCTGAAATCTGATATCTGAGGACTGTTTTTGATTGGGGGGTGTGGTTTAAAGCCAGCGCCCCATGCATCTAAACTAACACTAAGGGCCGGCGGTATAGCTGAAGGGACTAAGCGCTTGCTTAGGTAAGCACAGCGGCCAGGGTTCGATCCCTGCTTCCGAATGCCGCGCCAGCCCCGCCTTCAGGTGCACTGAGCCTGCGATGGAGTCTGGGCGTGGTGGCGCGCGCCTGTAATTCCAGCCCCAGGGAGGCACAAAGCAGGAGGATCACTATAAATGTGGGCTACATAGTGAGACCCTGTACAAGTAAAAACCTAAACTAACACTATCCCAGTGAGACCCTCAGCCTTCCAAATCCATGCTTTTCTGTACCGCTGTGAAGCCACACAAGTGAAAAATTAAGTATTTATTTCTTCTTTTTTTTTTTTTTTTTTTTTTTTTTTTTTTTTTTTTTTTTTTTTTTTTTTTTTCCTTTTTTTACTCTTGTACTGGGAATGGAACTCGGGACCTCCTGGTTGTCAGGCACTGTGCCACTGAGCTAAATCCCCTGCCCCATATATTTGTTTCATGGAAACATCTATTAAAAACAGCATATAAGTTATCTTCAGGCTATGTGTATGAGGTACAAAACAAATCTTGTATCTAAACGGGGGTGGTGGTATAAACCTGTACTCTGGGCACTCTAGGAGGCTGAGGCAGGAGGATTTCAAATTCAAGTCCAGCAATTTATCAAATTAGTAATAAGACCTTGTCTCCAAATATGGAGTAAACAGGGCCCAGGGAGATGGCTCAGTAGAATAAGCACCTGCCTGGCAAGCGCAGGGTCCCAAGTTCAATCCCTGGTACTGAAAGAAAAAAATGGAATAAACAACTATTGTCTTTAAACATGGGTCTCATCTCTGAAATATTCCATCATATATGTAGTTACTCCATTTTTTTTTTGTACATGGTCTCACAATGCAGCGTGGACTCCTCGTGACCCTCCTGTTCTCAGCCTCCCAGCACTGGGAATACAGGTTTGTGCCACTACACCCAGATTTGGTCCCAGCCTCAGCACACCCTGGGGACAGGGTCAGGGCAGCACATGGTACCTGGGATCAAACCCCAGTCCCGTGCTTGCCTGAGCAGCACTTAGTCTGCTAAGGTATCTCACAGGCCCCAAAATTTTTTTAAAAAGCAAACTCTGAAGCAGAGAGAACAAGCTCCCCAAACCCTGCACTAGGCAGCTTCCAGGGTCCACAGGCCGTTGTCACCCATGAGACCACAAAGGCCCTGGGCTGCTGGAGAGTGATGGTTCCTCGGTCCTTCAGGTAGCTGGGACGGGGACCCGTGTTGTGGTTTGAATGTTGGCAGGAAGTTAATCCCAGTTCAGTAATGGTGTCAGGAAGATGGAAACATCCACACTAGCTCAGAACTCCAATCCCAGTTACTCAGGAGGCTGAGTGGGAGGATTGCAACTTATAGCACAGCATGAGAAATTTAATGATTGTGAAACTGCTTCTAAATAAAAAAAATATGCCAGGTGTGCTGGCGCAGGCCTGTGATCCCAGCACTCGGGAGGCTGAGGCAGGATTGTTGTGAGTTTGAGACCACCCTGAGCTACAAAGTGAGCTTAAGGACAGCCTGAACTGCATAGTGAGACTCTGTCTCAAAAAAGACAAAAAAATTAAATTTAATTTAATTTAAAAATAAATAAATAAGAAAAAGGCCAGTCAGGGAGCCGGGGCGATAGCTCAGTAGAATAAACACTTCCTTGGCAAGCACAAGGGCTTGAGTTCAATCCCTGGTTCCGCAAAACAAAAAAAGAAAAAAGAAAAAGGCCAGTCAAATAGCGCAGCCGATTAAAGCACCTGTTTAGGCAGATACAGGGGCCCAGAGTTCAATCCCCGATCAGCTGTGCCAGCCCCACTCCCCGGCGCCCTTAGAGGATAACTGAGACTGGGCGTAGTGGCGAGCCTGTAATCCCAGCACTTGGGAGGCTGTAAACAGGTGGATCACTACAAGTCCCATCTATGCAGTGAGGCCCTGTAGGCCCTGAAGACCCTGTGCTAAATTCACAAAAAAGGAAAGAAAGGCCTGGGTTCGCAGCTCTGTCCCCGGTACCAGTGTTAAGTCAACTTTACGAGCTGACCTTGCATTAGCAGCATCGATGTGCTGCCCCGGAGTAAGCCCAGGCAGGCGCAGTCCTGCGGGGATGAAAGCCCGCACAAGCCCCTCCTCCGACCCAGGCCTTGAGGCTGCAGGGCCCGGTGAGGAAATGTCGCCCGTGTGCTCCCGGACAGACGCGATGCTCCGCGCTTCCAGCAGCTGCCAGGCTTCGCGGGTTTATTTCTTAGAACTAAGGAGGACAGAAATCTCCCGTGTCCTACGCCAGTGTACGAGAAGTCCCGGGCCGCCGCCCCAGCCAGGGCCCCCGGAGCTGAGTTGGAGGGGCCGTGTCCAGCCCCCCCCCACCCCCCAGGGCCCGGATGAGGGCCCCAACCCATGTGTGCAATGAGGGCGCTCCAGCATGGTCGCGGGCTCACCATCTGCAGCCCGCGTGGTGGGGTCCGACCAGGTCCTAAGGCACAGCGGGACAGCGGCCCCGGTCCAGTCCGCAGGAGCCACCCACCCAACGCGACCGCCAGGAGGGTGACTGTGGACCAGAGACAGGGGACCTGGGAGGGAGCTGATGCCTGTGGCCAGCCAGGCACACAAGGCATGGTCGCCTCATGAGTCAGAGCGCGCAGGCGCCGGAGCAGATCCGCGCGTGCAGAGCTTCATCGAGCGGCAGGTAGTGGCCCTGCTTCAGGTCCAGAAAGAAGAGCCGGTCCGAGGTCTGGCGTGGGTCGAAGCCCTCGTGCTGCAGCCGGGTCTTCTGGATCTTGAAGGTGCCTGTGGGGAGGAGAAGAGAAGGGAAGAGAAAAAGAAGGGGACTTGGGGGACCTAAAGCAGCGCACCCCGGCTTCCCTCCTCCTGCCCCAGCGCTGGGCTCCCCACCGCAGGCCCACCCTGGATCACGGTCAGCGCGCTGGCCCCTCAAGTGTTTGTCAGTACAGCTTTATTGGCGCCTGGCCATGCCTGCACTTGGTACCTTGTCCTAGGCTGCACTTACAACCTGAGGCACAGGGGCTGGGCGGATCACTACGGCCCTATCTGCGCAGTGAGATCCTCTGGGCATCTAGAAGTCTGGTTTTGTGGGAAAATAACACTAAGAGCTATGGACTTGCGGGGTACAGTGAGGTGGGCACGTGCTCTGTAAAGTGGGAAAGTTCACACACATGTACTGGGGGTTGGATCCAGGACCTTGGCACAAAGCTACATCCCTCCGCCTTTATTTATTTTATTTTTTTAATTTGAAATAGGGGCTTATTAAATTGCTAAGTTGCCCAGGCTGGGCTCTACCTTTTCATCCTCCAGTCTCAACCTCCCAGCATGCTGTGAGAAAGGTTATTTTTAAAAACAAAACTTAAAAGCACCAATCATCCAATATAAAGAAAGATAAATTTGTCTGAAAATTAAAGGTTTCTTCTTAACAAAGGACCTTACTCAACAAGGTTGATAGACTCAAAAATAAGAGAGTTTGGGTGTAGGGCTCAGTCATGACAGCTTTTCTGGCATGCGGAAGGCCCTGGATTCTGTCCCTAGAACACAGAAAAGACTTGCTGTCTGAAGCTGGTAAGGAATTAACACTTAAATATTAGCAAGAATGCCCACAAATCAAAAACAAAAAGGAACTGGGCATGGTGTCACATGCCTGCCATCCCAGTACTCAGGTGACTGAGGCAGGAGGAGCCCAAATTCTAGCCCAGCCTGGGCCATTTAGTGACTTAATGAGACCCTGTCTCAAAATTTTAAATGAGTCAAGGACTTAGGGTGTGCCTCAGTGTGAAAGCCGAGGGTTCGCTCCTCGGTGCTGCAAAAATAAAACTGAAAAAGTAATGTGGATGCACCGGTGCATGGCCAACGCCCGTAGGCAGCCTGCAGCGGCGGGGCACAGATGGGGGTGACCCTCTGGGACCCACAGCCTGCAGGAAATGAAAACAGCGACCCCCTCAAGACGCAGCTGGAGGGAGGGAGGCCGGGAACCGTGACAGAATAGCACGGCTGGGGCGAGGGCCGCACCTGTGGTGTCCACCTGCGGCAGCAGGCGCAGGAACATGGGCCGCGCGTATGGTGCCAGCACCTTCTGCAGCTCCTGGTACATGGAGTTGGGCTCCAGCTGGCCGTGGGGGTCCGCGATGGCCGCCATGCCCGCCCGGCCCTCCACTCCTAGGGACACGGGCTCGGCTGAAGGTCCGCACGCCCCATGCTCTGCCCTCCGCAAAGGCGCCGCGCCCGCCCCCGCGCCTGCCACGCGCGGTGTGCGCGCTGCGCGCTGCTGGGCACCCGGGGCCCGCGCTTGCCTGGCACTGCCACACCGTACACCGCCACGTCGGTCTGGCCCAGCAGGCGGCTCAGCACGCCTTCCACCTCGGTGGTGGACACGTTCTCCCCGCGCCAGCGGAAGGTGTCCCCGCCGCGGTCGCGGAAATACATGTAGCCCAGCTCGTCCATGACCAGCACGTCACCTGCGGTGGTCGGAGTGGGTAAGGCGGTGGGGGCAGAGTGAGCCAGGGGTCAGGGTGCGGAGCTGGTGAGGAGCAGGGCGTGGAGGGGCGGGTGCGGCGCGAGGCGCGCCCTGCGTGTACCTGAGAGGTAGGCGCTGTCACCCTTGCGGAAGACGCTGCGCGCGATCTTCTTGCTCGTGGCGCTCTCACTCACGTAGCCATCAAAGCGGCGCAGGGGGTCTTGCTGGTTGATCTGGCCCACGAGGAGGCCAGGCTCCCCTGGGGAGGCCAGGCTAGATGAGCGGGTGGGTGGCCGGGGTGGGCACGCCGCCCGGGGCCGGGGCAGGGCCTCCGCTCACCGGGTTCGCATGGGATGCAGAGGCCCCGCGCGTCGCGCAGCAGCTCCATGGTGTCCTCGTTGACTTTCACCAGCCGGATGGGGTACACGTGCGTCAGAATGCGGCTGTTAAAGCCGCACGAGCCGACCTGCAGGGAGGGCAGTGTGAGGATGGAGGTGACCAGGTCCGGTGTGCAGCTGTCCCAAGCTCTGGGATTTGGAGGACCTGCAGACCAGAAGGTCAAGCCACACCCCTCCCACAATCCACGCCCCTGCGGCGGTCTCACCTCCCTCCACCCACACACATTCAGGAACTGGCCATACTTCCACACCATGGAGTTCATGGAGTCACCCAGGTGCCCTGCAGGACACTCGGCTTTGGTTTCTGTGGTGGTGGCAGGGATACTGGGCTGAGCTCCAGGCCTTCACACTGAGCTACACCCCCAGCCCCTTTTATTTTCCAAGCAGATCTCTCCCAGGCCGAGTCACTAGGCCTGCTGGCACTTGGCCATCCCCCTGCCTCAGCCTGCCACGGTGCTGGGGTCACAGGCATGCGCCCTGGCCTAACTGAGTTTTTGCACTCTGCCTGATGCCAGCGGCCCTGCCCACCTCTGTCCTGTTGGTAGAAGTGCTTGCTTACCCGGGCGTGGGGGCAGGGCCAGCGCTCCACACCCCGGGGCCCCCAGTCCCTGGCCCGCACCTTGCCATCCATGTTGGCAATGCTGCAGTTGCACTCAGTGGCACCGTAGAACTCCCCGATCTGCCGCACCCCGAAGCGCCGTGCAAACTCCTCCCAGATGGCCGGGCGCAGGCCGTTGCCTACCGCCAAGCGCACCTGGTGCCGCACCTCCGCCTCACGCACTGGCTGCCGCAGCAGGTAGCGGCAAATCTCGCCGATGTACTGCACGACCTGTGGCACACACAGCACAGCACTTGAGGAGGCCCTCCTGCCACGCACTGCCCCCGCATGGGCGCTCACAGGGTTCTGGGCCACGGGATCCCCTGCTTATCCTGCCCAGGCTTGTGGGTAATCATGCCCCCCACTTTACAGAGAGAAAACTGAGTTCACAGGGTACCTGAGATTACAGAAGGGATAGATTTGAACTCTCAAAGACAATGGAAAGCCGGGCGTGGTGGCGCATGCCTGTAATCCCAGCACTCGGGAGGCTGAGGCAGGAGGATTGCTGTGAGTTCGAGACCAGCCTGAGCTACAAAGTGAGCTTAAGGCCAGCCTCAACTGCACAGTGAGACCCTGTCTCAAAAAGACAAAAAAAA
>PVKA01021598.1:0-10922 GCA_004027165.1 Ctenomys sociabilis | reverse complement strand
AGATGATGGAATGCCCAAGGCCACTGGCCACCAGTGCAGGTCAGCACCGCCCATGCCAACTCCAGGAGTGAACCAGGACACACCCTGGCCACCCAGCCTAGCACCAAGACTGACTTAGACCAGGGCACATGAAGTGAGCACCTGCGCAGTGTGGGGGTCCTGCCCCTCGGGCTGACAGGACTTGGAGACACAAGTTACATGTCAAGCTCCTGACAGAGCCCTCCAGCACCATGAGCTACGCCGCCAGGGGTCTTTACCAAGGAAGACAACCCTGAAGCTGATCAGATACCTAGACAGCCAGGCTCAGTGAGCACACAGTAATCCCAGCTACTTGGGTGCCTGAGGCAGGAGGATGGTGAGCACGAAACCAGCCTGGGTAGCCTGAGGGAGACCCTGTCTCAAAACTGAAAAATAAAAAAGGGCTGGGGTTGCAGCTCGGTGGGGAGTGCTTGCTGGGCTTGCATGTCCCTCGTAGTACTGGGAAGGAGGGAGGCAGAGAAGGAGGGAGGGAAGGACGGAGGGAAGGAGAGGGGACAGGGGACAGTCTGGAGCTGAGCTTCTCAGCCAAGTGACTTACTGCCAGGGACACTGGCAGTGCCTAGGCACATCTGCAACTCCTAACTGGAATGAGGGTGCCACAGGCACATCCCAGCTGGGAGGCAAGGACAGCTGTATGCACAGGGAGGCCCCCGGTGCCAACAACAGCACCTCAGACGGCTGGCTTTGGGCCTGCAAGGCTGCCAGCGCGGTGGCATAATGAGGTGTCTCCTGGACTCGCAGGGGCCCGGCTGGAGGGGCCGATCACTGCCCCACCCTCTTTCCGGTGGCCGTGAGCACCTGCCTCCGCCATACCCTACCTGACCGACCATCTCTGAGCAGCGAGCCAGCACGGGCTGTGCCCTGGGGTCCTGTGAGCCCCATGAGGCTCCTCCCATTTCGGGCATCGCGTATTTTGTCTCTGCACTGGGAAAGTGCCTGATGCTACGGTCGCTGTCCCAGCCCTGTCATCCCCCAGGGTTTCAAGGAAAGCTGAGCTCAAAGGTCCCTCATGTAACTTCAGCCCAGCCAGGGCCACAGTCTCCAACTGTGAACCCCAACTCCTGCCCTGTCCCCCTTTTCTATACTAATCAAAGCTTGCATCATTCCCTCAAAGACTTCTTCTTCTTCTTCTTCTTCTTCTTCTTCTTCTTCTTCTTCTTCTTCTTCTTCTTCTTCTTCTTCTTCTTCTTCTTCTTCTTCTTCTCCTTCTCCTTCTCCTTCTCCTTCTCCTTCTCCTTCTCCTTCTTCTTCTTGCACTGGGAATTGAGCCCAGGACCATTTTGGCTTTTTATTTTTTCCATTTTGAGCAGGGTCTAACAAAGTCACTAAACAAACCTTCAGGGTGGATCAAACTTGCCAACCCTCCTGCCTCAGCCTCTGGCGGCTTGACTGCCTTCTTATCTGTGCTTCCAATGTGGCCATGGTCACTGAGGTCCCTTTCCTGCCCTGAACCACTCCTCTCCCTGCATGGTGGCGCAGGTGCGGGCCCTGGCCTGCTGGGAGCCCAGATAAGAGGTTTTCCCCTAAAAGCACAGGGAGAGGACCCTGCCTGTTAGCTCAGTTGCTTAAGTGCCTGCTCATGCAAATGCAGTCAGGCGCAGGATACTGCAGTTCAAATCTCACCTCCACCTGCCTTACCAGACCTGCCCATAAGGCAGGCTGAGTCAGAAAAAAAAAAAAAAAAAATCCTTCACAGGGACACCACAGCACAGTAGCCACAGCAGCGACCCCCCATGCCAACGTGTCACATTACAAGGAAGAGAACACACACATAAGAAGTGGGGCCACCACCCACTCTGCAATCACAGAACCTCTGCCACTGCCTGCAGCAGGGTGAAAGCTGGGGTTCCAGGCACAGCGCCTAGAGCAAAGCCAGAGCAACATTCGTGTGACCCACGGATGCAAGGCCCAGACAGGAGGACCCAGACGCAGAAAGCAGATCACACTCGGCAGGGGTCCTGTGAGGAAACAGGACTTTCTAGGACCACAGAGCTGGCAGCCTTGGGACGCAGGACCTGCTCACTTCCGCTCTTCTTCTCATATGGAGCCCTGGGCCTCTGGGATGCGGAGCGCCCCACTGTGCCTCCAGACTGTCCTGTTTTCCCCAGTGTTGACAGTGCACACAGCGCCGCCTCCACCTGGAAGCCCCTCCCAGGGAGCTGGCTACACCGGCCTCACTCCTGAAGTCCCCAGCTCCCCAACAGAGAAGTCTGCAGGGGGCATGGCCTGCTCAGGGCACACAGCCCAATCCCAGCTACACTATGAGCCTCAGTTTCCCCATCTGCAAAACGGATATGATGCTTTGGGCCACTTTGAAGATTTTGATGCGTTTACACACAAAGCTTTTCAGCAGAAATCAGGACAGGCATAGTGGCTGTTCTCTCCTCCCAGGGACAGCTCTGCCAGAGACTGAGAGAAGCCCAGGCCCTGCGGCAGGGGCGGGGCCAGGCCATGTGGCTAGTTTATGGGCGGGGCTTGACCACAGAACCCTGTCTGTAGGCGGGACTGACCGTGCAGTTGTAATTGACGCAGTCATCCCAGAAGCGGCTGGCAGAGAACTTCTTGCGCAGCACCACTGTGAGCCCGTAGATCAGGCACTGCCCCACGCCCATGATGTTGCCTGCAGGCGCGGGGAGGGGTGAGCCGCCAGGCCGGGCCGCGCCCGCTGCTCTTGCGCCCACGCCCACGCCACCCCCACGCCAAGTACCTGCGGAGTGGTACAGGGGCAGGCAGTCATACAGCACATCAGCCTCACACATGCGGTAGGAGTGGTGGCCGAAGGCTGCGATGCGGTAGTACCTGGGGCGGGGGCAGCAGGGCTCAGGTCCCAGGGTGCTACGCCACAGGCAACCCCCACGCAGTGCGTGCAAAGGTCCTGGGGCTGCACTGGAGGAAGGGGTTTCGGGTGTGGGAGAAGGGACCCTCACCTGCTGTGCACCACGATAGCAGCCTTGGGCAGCCCCGTGGTCCCTGACGTGTAGATATAGAAGAGGCGATCTGTGGAGAGGGCGGGTTGGCACGCAGGGGCGTGGAGGGGCGCGGGGTGGTGGGCGGGTGGCCCCACTTACCATCCATGCCCAAGCTCGGGGACAGTGCAGGCGGCTCGGGCAGGGCCTCCTCCAGTAGCACGTCCAGCAAGCGGCTGTCGGGCAGCAGGCTCTCGGGCCCCAGCGCGCCTGTGCAAAGCTTCAGCAGGCTGCTCCCCAACTGCGTGCTCACCTCAGCCACCGCTGTGCCGGCGCCAACTGGGTCACTGTGCGCAGATGCCCCGCCCCGCGCGGCCTCCCGCCTGGACATGCCCACAGGACCCCTCCTTGAGCAGGGGGCTGTGCCCTGGGCCTTGCGGAGACCCAGCCTTAGCCCGTTTTATTTCTATACAGATCTGTTAAGTTGCTCGGGCTGGGCTTGAACTTGGGATTCTCCTGCCTCAGCCTCCTGTCATGAGTAGCAGGCATGACAGGTGCCCCACGTTGCAGGCCCTGTGAGGTCTGGGCCCGCCATCTCCCGGGGCGTCCCGCCCGCCGTTGCCCGGCTCACCCGCTGCCATCTCCCCGCCGTAGACCAGTGCCTTGGCGCCTGAGGTGCGCAGGCAGAAGGCGAGTGGCTCGCGCCGCAGGTTCACGTTGAGCAGCGCGGCCACCACGCCCGCCTTGGCCAGGCCCAGCCACAGCCCCACGAACTCAGGCCGGCCCTCCAAGAAGACAGCTACCACGTCACCCGGCGCGAAGCCCAGACGGAGGAAGAGCTGGGCCACAGCGCTGGAGTAGGCATCCAGCTGCGCAAAGGTCCAGCGCGCGCCACTGCCCGCGTCCACCAGCGCCAGACGCCCGGGCTGTCGCTGCGCCACCTCCTGGAAGATGGACGGGATGGTGCTGCCTGCGCGCCGGTGCCGCCGCAGCTCCAGGCGCACGCGGATCAGGACTGAGAGGCCGCTGCGGGGAGGGGGACAGGGCCACTGTCACCAGGAGCCCCGGGCCTCGATACCCCATGGGGCCAGTGAGGCCCACACTGAACCCTGTGGTGCAGACCTCGCCGGGAACAAGGGCAGGGACAGCAGCGGCCAGCTTAAGCTACACGGGATAAACTACAGATTCCGCATCTGCCCCTGCTGCCTTAGGGCTGTCCCTCTGGAGGGGCCAGTGATGGTCTCCTGTGGCCACAGAGCCCAATCTGCACCATCAGGCCCAGGGGGTGGGGGCTGGGCAGCATCCACACAGGTGGGGTCAGAGGACAACACCATGGGGGACGAGTGCCATGGAGTAGCCAGCGGGGGGAGGGGAAAGAGTATCTGCAGAAAACCACCCCAGGTCTGCTTCTGGTCCCAGAAGCTGAGCCCCACCATCTCAGGGCCAGCACCGAGCCCTGCTCTCTGGCCCCTGGCCTCTCCCCCCCTGCTCCTGCAGCCTTTTGTGCTTACCGCCCACCACCCCTTTGGCATCAAAATCATGTTAAATCCAGGCCTGGAGCAGGTGAGGGGCACACTGTCATCCCAGCACTCTGGATTGGCTGAGGCAGGAGGAATATAAGTTCACCTGGACAACTTAGCAAGATCCTGCCTCGACAGAAAAGATGAACGGGCTCCCTGGGGAGGCTCAGAGGCCCTGCGTTCCTTCTCCAGTACTGAACAAAAGTGTGTTCAGTGAGTGCCACCCTCTCATTCCGTGACAGCCAAGTCTGAGGACAGAGCCACCACCCCACTTTGGGCTCAGTTCTCTGGGAGACATGAGCAAACCTGATCTTCCTGCCTCTGCCTCCTGAGCAGGGGACCCCTGGGGTGGTGGAAACGGCAGGGTGGGCTGCACCGGATGGGACCAGAGGACTGGGGCCCTTGAGGCTCAGCCACATGAGCAGACATGCACACAGCCTGTGATCCAAGAGCCTGTGTCCTCCGGCTCAGTGGGGACAGGACAGCAGTGACCCGACTGCGGCTGTCGGCTGGCTGAGGGCTGCGGCCCAAATGACCTCCCAGTGGTGATGGCGACGGCATGGCACAGCTCTGCAAGCCAGGCATGGCTGGGCCTCTTGTGCTGCCCCCGCACCTCGGAGGTCGGAGGTCGTGGCCCGGCCCAGCCTCCCCAGCCCACAGGTGCAGACACTGCCCCTCTTCCGTGGCAGTTACCCAGCTCCGGCATGGTCCGCTCAACACCTAAGGCTCAGGGAGGTGCACTGCACAGGCCAAGGACAGTGTCCACAGCACTTCTAAGGGGTGGACACTCCCACAGTAAAACTTCCTTTTAAAGTAGTAAGGGTCAGGGCCGGAGAGATGGCTCAGTGGAATAAGCACTTCCCGGGCAAACGCAAGGGCCTGAGTTCGATCCACCAAAAATAAATAAATAAATAAAAATAAAGTAGTAAGGGTCAGACCTAGGGTTTTCACACCAAGCTGCATCCCCAGCCCATTTTTATCTTTATTTTAAAATAAATTATTGGTAAATTGCCTGGGCTGGCCTTCACATTACCATCTGCCTGCCTTGGCCACCTCAGTAGCTGAGATTCCATGCACACGGCACTGTGTCTGACTCCATGATATATTATTTAATTTTACAATGTTCTTAAAAGCTTGGTACAGCGGTGTGCCACGGGGTGGCCGAGGCCGCTCGGCAGGAGCATCCCAAGTACAAGAGCAGCCTGAGTCTCTTAGGGATTGGCTAAGGCCCTGTCTCAAAAAATAAAAGGCTAGGCTGTGGCTCAGTGCAGAGGTCCTGGGTTTGAGCCCAAGGCTGCCAAGGGAGGGAAGGAAAAAGGGGAAGAGAGAAGGAAAGAAGGCTGGCCTTGCAGCTGACAGGCATGTGACACTTATTACCCAAGTGGCAGGCAGGCAGGTTGTGGTGCCCCGCAGCGGGCGGGTGCCCTGCTTCGGCCTAAGCACAGTAGGGCAGGGGAGGAGGAGTGAGCAGGGCTGGAGCAGGCCTGCAGACACCAGACTTGGGGCCTCTCAACCGTGATAAAAAAGGCCTGCTACCTGAGGCCACCAGGTGTGCATCCTTGGTCCAGGCCAGGCCCCTGAACAGGGACATCAAGACTGGTTTATTTTTTGTTTTCCTTGGTAGTGGGGTCCACTTGGGATCCTGCCCTTGCCAGGCAGGCGCGTCTGACGCTGAGCTACCTCCCCAGCCCTCAAGACATTCATGGGAATAAGAGGTGGGCGTGGGTGTTCAGAGCATAGCCTCTGGGCTGCCCGTGTCATCCCGAATTCTCTGGAGAGTACAAGGGGAGTCAGGTGTGGTGGCGCACAGCTGTCATATGAGGTACCAGGGAGGCAGAGGCAAGGGAGTGGCAACTTCAAGCCCAGCCTGGTGGCAAGTGCAAGGGCCTGAGTTCAATCCCCGATTCTGCCAAAAAAAAAGCCCAGCCTAGGCAACTTAGCTTTGCCAGACCCTGTCTCAAAATAAAAAGGGCTGGGGCTGCAGCTCTGTATGAAGGGCTCAAATTCCAGCCTCAGACGGGAGAGAGGCCCAGTGGCTCTGCATCAGGAAGTGGCCGCCATGCCCAGAACCCTGTGGACATTTTATTCTTCACTTTGTTGTGTACACTAGGGGACAGAAGGCAGGGCTTCCCCAGTGCAGACTGCCTGCAGCCAGCCGGGCTGCTTGAGGCAGCTACCTGGCCCTGGGGAGGGAGACCACCCAGGAGCCAGCTACAAGGTGCACACCTACAGTCCAGCTACTCAGGAACCTGAGGCAGGACAACCACCAGGAGTTCAAGCCCAGCCTGGGCTACATAGTAAGACCACGTCTCAAAAACCCCAGAATCAAAAAAAAAAAAAAGAAAATGAAAAATAGCTTCCACTTGTAAAGGAAAATACTGCGACCCTAGAACTCTATGCCCCGGCAAACACAGTGACATAGAGATACGCGCAGACAGGGTGAAGCACAGCAGACTGGCCTCCCCACAAAATTCTCCAGAAGCTGCCAAGCGCATGCTCCAGCAGAATGGGGTGTGGGGGACATGCCCAAGAGAGCAGTGCTGAGCAGCAGAAAAGGCCAGGGGCCAGGACGCGGGAGAGCAGAGGAAGGCAGGCGGAGGGGCTTGGCACATGGGGCGAGACTGTGGAGTCCGGGCTTTAAGAGAAGCAAGCATAAGAAGCTAACATGCACGGCTGAGGAGACAGTTCATGGTCATAGCGCCTGCCTGGCAGGTACAAGGACCCAGGTTCAACCCTCAGCACCACATGCCTTGCTGGCCCCAGGACCCTGGCCATGCCATGCCAGCCACCAAAGCTGGGCGTGGTAGTGCACTCCTGTAATCCTAGTACTGGGAAGGCTGAGACAGGAGGATCACTGCAAGTCCAAACATAGTAAGATGCTGTACCAAATAAATAAATAAAATTTTTTTAAATTTAAAAAAACTAAAAAAATAAAGGCTGGCCAAATAGCTGAGAAGATTAAAGCGCCCACTTAGGCAGACACAGCAGCTGAGGTTTGATCCCTGGCAAATTGTGCTGCCCCCCCCCCCACGTGCACTGAGACCACAACAGACCCTGGGCTGGTGGCGCATGCCCATAATCCCAGCTCTTTGGGAGGCTGAACATAGGAGAATCACTACAAGTCTGACCTGCATAGTGAGACCCTGTGGACCTTACTAAAGTACAAAAAAATAAATAAACTAAACTAAAATTTAAAAAACCAACACACACAAAGGCACTCTAAACTGGAAGTGTAGGGCTGCGTAGGAAGGGGCCTTGGTCCGTCTGTACTCCTCCCTCCGACCTCAGCCACATGCAGTCGGCCCTGCCATGCCTCCTGCCTGCCCTGGTGCCCATGCAGCTCACCAGAGCTTCTCCACCACCTTGGCACCACTACCTGGTGCAGCATTTTACCTGTTATTTTAGGGTGTGTGGGAGAAAACTTTTGAGTCGCTATAACCAGCGTCCTGTTCTCAGCCCAGCAGTGCTGTTAAACTGGGCCTGGTGGCACACACCTGTGATCCAAGCGCTCGGAAGCTTGAGGCAGGAGGATCCCCATGAATTGAAGGCCAGCCTGAGAAAGTGCTGTGTTTCCTTTTCTGCAGTTTTGTGTTTCTCACTCTCACAGTGCTGGAGACGAAACCCAGAACCACAAAGATTGGGTGAACACTGGGCCACCCTGAAGCCTGAATGTGATCCCTCTTGAGAGTGAAGCGAATTTTTAATATTTTAATACCCATTACGAATGGGTTTGACCATAGGTAACCAAGCCACAGAAAGCAAAACCACACAGGGGATACTACTGTCTGCGTTATAAAACTAAGTACACTGGGCATAGCAGCACTCTAGGAGGCTGAGGCAGGAGGATCCCAAGGCTGAGTCAGATCTGGATACAAAGTGTTTAGTGAGACCCTGCCTCAAAATCTAAATTAAGGGCTGGGGAGATAGCTCAGTGGAATAAGTGCTTGCCTGGCAAGCTCAAGGTCCTGAGTTCAATCCCTGGTACTGCAAAAAATAAATACATAAAATCTAAATTAAAAAAGGATGGTGACATGGCTCAGTGAAAAGGCCTTGGGTTCCACTGAGGATTCTACAAATTTTAAAGTAGTAAGTAAAAGTATAAAAACATGACAAGTTCCTGTGGCCAGAGCCTGGCAGCTTGGGACAAAGACAGGGACTAGGCCACTGTGTCCCCTGGGAAGGAGCTTCACGGTAAGCTCTGGGGCCTCACAGCAAAGCAGCCAACACAGCCCCAGGGCCATGGTCTTGGAGCTGGGCGCAGCTAGGCAGGTGCGGCCCCAGCTTCCAACCCCAGCACTGCACACAGAGAAGAGCTCACCCTCCACACTGAGGTAGCACCTGCTGTGTAGGGGACAGCCTGGGGGCAGGGCGGCCTGGCCTGAGCGTCCCGCAGCCCCAGCCCCTGTGCTCATTGTGCAGCCTGCAGTCAAGCGCTCCAATGTATGCAGCGGGGCACACTCCGTGCTGGCCACCTAGGAGATGTACAGGGCCCAGCTCAGAGGAGGAGGGGCTGTGCTCTGGGCAGTGAGGGGCTCCGGCCAGCAAGGAGCCTGGCTTGGGCTCCCAGGGTGCCTGTGCATAAAATGGGTTAGTGGCCGAGGACTCCACAGGGTACCAAGTGACAGCTCTGGGGAGGTCACCAGCAGGGTGGTGGCCACAGGAAGCAGCCCCTACTGCAAGGCTCTTTCACCAGGACCACAGCCAGGAAAAGGAAGCACATCCCACTGAACCCAAGAGCCAGGGCCGGTCCCTCCTGCCCATCCCCTGCCGGCCGCCCACAGGCAGTGGATTCTGGAGCTCGGTCCAACCACGGCCCGGGCGCCACCCTGGGCAGCAGCCCAGCTACCCCTTCCCAGTGCACAAAGAGCCCACTGTCTGCAGTCCTTCCTGGCCTCTTCTCGGCCCACTCCTTTTATCCTGTGTCCCAGGACTCCAGCAAGAGGAAGTCAACAAGGGCAGATGGGACTGTGTTTCTTGCAGCAGAAGAGGGAGCCCAGATTTGCCCAACTTATGTGGTGGTGCAGGCCGGCTGGCCAGGATCCCCAGACATGGAGAGGCTGAGGCAGGAGGATTGCAAGTTCTAGTGACTTAACAGGACCATGTCTCAAGCTAGAGTCTGAGCCAGTTGTGGTGGCACACGCCTGTAATTCCAGCTCTCAGGAGGCTGAGGCAGGAGGATCATTGTGAGTTTGACACCAGCCTGGGCTACAAAGTGAACTCAAGGCCAGCCTGAACTGCATAGTGATGCCCTGTCTCAAAAAGAAAAAAAAAAAAGTATTAGAAAAAAAAAGAAAGAGTCCAGTGGTACAGCTCAGGGTGGGTTCCATCCCCAGCGGCACATGTGCACATGCACACACATACACACACCCCATGCAAATTCAACACTCCACAGTGGCTAAGATCACAGACTCAGGAGACCAGTACCTCCCCAGGTATGTGCTCCCAGGCAAATGACCTCACTCTGTACCTCAGTTTACCACCTGCAAAATGGCATTAGCAAACATTTCTTCTGTTTTTCTGTTTGCAGCACTGGGGAGGGAGCCCAGGGCCTCACACATGCTGGTAAGAGCTCACCCCTGGGCTATATCCACAGCTGTGTTTTCTCTGTTTATTTTATTTTTTTTCTTTTTAAGACAAGCTGTCATTGTTCAGACTGACTTCATATTTGCTACCGTCCTGCCTCAGCCTCTCCAGTAGCTGGTATGAGAGGCGTGCACCATCACACCCAGCTAAAGGCCCTCTTTACAGGGCTGTGAGCAAGGCCTGGTTCCAGGAAGCCTGTCACAGGCATGAAAGGAGCCACAGATAAAGTCTTAGGAGTGCTCTCATAGGAAGCGATACCAAGACAGGAAGTGAAGAGCAGAGGGACTGAAGGTGCAAGGGTCCTGGGGCTGTGCACAGTCAACAGGAAGAGAGAAAGGAGGGAGAGCTGGGGACATGGATAGGACGCTGTGGGACATGATAGGAGTATGGGTCAGATGCTAAGGAGCCCCCCAGTGTGCTAAGGCAGAACATGCAACAGAGATTCCCTGAGAAGTGTCACATCATCACCACCAAGGGGGGCACCAAATGCTCCTGGCAAAGGGAGCTGGCACAGAGGCAACCTTGCGACCAGTGGTCCTGCGGCACAGGTGGCAGGGGCACAGTGGGCTGGTAGGGCCTTGAGCACCAGCTAGAGACCAAATTTCCTGTAGAGAAGCAGCTGCACCAGGTGGGCTTTTCTGCAGCCGGGGCACTGTGCCCTCCTGGGCAGCTTAAAAAGGAGTCTGTGGTCCCCTGACTCCAAGGAAGGGACTCACTAGGAAGGGCAGGGAGGGAGGACAACCAAGTACACCCCGGAGCCAGCTGCACTCCTCTGCCTAGTATTCCTGAATCCAGAGAGGCTGACCCATCAGGGTGAAGGTCAGAGACCTGGAGCAGACAGAAAGTTCTAACACCAGAAAGATGTGTGTGTGTG
>PVKA01021597.1:0-38433 GCA_004027165.1 Ctenomys sociabilis | reverse complement strand
AAAAAAAAAGAATCAGGAAAGAAGGTTAAAATAGGAATAGTACAGGAGAGAGGGAAGAGGGGAAGGAAGCAAGGGAAGAGGAAATACATGAGAAGGCAAAAATAAAAATGAAGTGCTTATAAATACCGAAGGGAAGAATGGTTGAAAGGAAGAGAGTGGGGATAGAAGAGTAAGGATTTAATATGTATAGGTACAAATTCCATAGAATAAATGTGATCCTAAGTTTATCAAGGTGTATCAATAAACTTAAATAAACAATGATTTCTGTAAAAACATTAAAAATTTTATGTATAGCTAACTTAAATCTAAACCAACCCAAACTCAATAATGCTCTTGACATTTCATGTTGTTGTTCAAGTTATCCATATAGTGTTAATACATGACTGAAGTATGTTTAATGTGGAAATTAACAGTAAATTTTGTTCAAAATAGGGAATTTTTCTGACATAAAAGTTTAACTACTGCGGTCAGGGAGATAACTCAGAATAAGTGCCTGCCTGGCAAGTGCAGGGTCCTGAGTTCAATTCCTGGTACCAAAAAGAAA
Source organism: Ctenomys sociabilis (assembly GCA_004027165.1). Taxonomy (NCBI): domain Eukaryota; kingdom Metazoa; phylum Chordata; class Mammalia; order Rodentia; family Ctenomyidae; genus Ctenomys; species Ctenomys sociabilis. The sequence goes on along the minus strand of PVKA01021597.1, from coordinate 37,889 downwards.
AGACTTCTCAAAAAAGTTTAAGAGTTGAACTACTAATATTGGATCATGATGGTTTCCTACTTGAGTTGAAACAGTATAAGTTGTAAGTAACTGCCTTACCTTGACTTCTAAAAAGAAAACTTATAATGGTAAACTATCCTGGTATTCAAATAAAATAAATATTCATTAATCCCTAAATATGAAGTTATTTTTATTGAACATCACAGTAAATCTAATTGGTTAAGAACACCTAAAATTTCCGTATGGATAAAATATTGTAGAATAGTGATACCGTCATTTTAAATGAATAGTTGATAATGCCTTAATGGAAAGGCCATGAGTTTTAGAGTAGTATTTTTCTTAACAATATAAAATAAGGGCCAACCAGATAGCTCAGTGGACTAAAGTGCCTGCTTAAACACACATACGGACCAGGTTCAATCCCCAGAGAGCCTTGCCAGCCCCAAGCCCAGGCCATGCTGAGATAGTGACTAAGACTGGGCCAGGTGGTGTGGGCCTCCCAATGCCTGGTAGGATAAACACAGGAGGATCCCTACAAGTATGAGCTGTGTGAGAAACCCTGTAGACCCTGTACTAAAAAAACATATAAATAATGATAATATTCATAATAATAATATAAAATGCATCACAGCTTTGTCCTCTTGACCCATGAGGTGACTATTGACAAAAGAACAATTCAAACAGCTGCAAATAACTATACTGAAAGATTGATAATTTTCACTGTGAAGAAATATTAAATTATTAAAGAGATAGATGGGCCAGGGAGTTGGCTCAGTGGAGTAAGTGCTTCCCTGGCAAGCGCAAGGGCCTGAGTTCAATACCCAGTTCTGCTAAAAAAAAAAAAAAAAAGAGATAGAAATGTTTAACTTTATTTAAATATTGAACAACATATGTACATCCAAAAATATAGGTTATTCCACTAATACATACTACTTTTATTTTATGTAGTAAGTACAACCATAAGTGTGGGAGAAACATATATATATATATATATATATATATATATATATATATATATGAACAGAAAATATCTCCTATGCTATTTATTCCACAGGTAACAAATATTACCTATCTGTGGCAAATGAAACTCATATTCATGCTCAGGCTGATAAACATGTAGTTAACCTTAAATCCCTGTTCTCTACTTATATCTATTTTTCAATTAAAATAAAATAATTAAGTTGTTTTAAATACTTTTGGCAAATTACTCATGCTACAAACCATGTCTTGCTGCTTTTCAACCTGATCTAAACATTTTTACCTAAGTTTCTAATGCTTCCTTTACTTGACTTTTTGCTAGTATATGCAAATAAACTAATCCAATTGAATATCATATTTTCCCAGTGTCTGTTCAAACTTCCTCAATAAAAGTGAAGGCAGTACGTGACCTAAAATTACGTACATTTTCTTCCTTCCCAAGGATTTATATTTTTTCTCACAGCTCTCTATATTAAACATGCTGTTCAGCCCCACTGACCTCTATGGCCCTTTTCCAACATCCCAGACAAGTGTCAGCCATACTTTTGTTGTCATCCCTGCCTGGACTATTCTTCTCTGATTAACTAACCCATTGATAGTGAATGGCCCATTAACAGGCATGGCTTGGTTGGAGGCAAAGTTCCATGGGGGGGGGGGGAGCTGTGGGCACTGTATGGGAGCTCTGGATCCTTTTCCTCCAGCTCAATTCAACCTACTTCATGACCACCACGAATTGAGCGGGTTTCTTCCATTATGCCATTCCACTGTGATGTCTGCCCTGTGTCCAGGTGGACAACGACTGAAAATTCTGAAACCGTCAGCCAAAGTTAACATTTCTTCTTTCGAATTGTGTAAGTCAGAATGGTTACTGGTACAGTGTCAATGTCAGAACATTTAAATCTGCTTTGTTTTTTATGCTCTCCGAGGAGGCTCATACTGAATATTATTTTTTATAATTTGTAAGTTATTCCACACATGTAGAATATAAAATGTCGATCTCATAAAATATAAAGTGGGGTGATGGTTGGAAGAGTTTAACGAATGTATCACAGAAAAAAATGGATTCTATGTTATAGTAAGGAGCAAGCAATATGGTGTGTTAGTAGGTGACAATAGATAATAATAATGCACTACATGTTTCAAAAATCTGGAAGAAATGATTTTTAATGTTTGCCTTCAATAACTGTTGACAAATTTTTGAGGCAATATCTAATCTTTATTTAATACTGTACAATTTAGCACTATATGACATCACATTGTAGTTTTCAAAATATCACTTAAAGTTTTTAATTTAAACTAAAAAATGTATTAATACTTCTATATTTAAAAATGTCTTTATCTTACTATTCTATCTGTATTCATCCCACTATTAAGTGTGTTTTTATCATACATCAGAATTTCAAGTCTATTAGGATTTTACTATTAAATTAGTTTACAGTATATAATTTGAGAATATTAGCATAACCATTATTAGAAGTTGCCCTTTCAATAATTCATTGAAGAGAAATGGTTAGAGAAAGAGATATCAAAGTCTTTTACACCATTCTGACTTTTACAGTTGGATTCTAGGAACTAAACACTTCACCCATTCTACTTTGTGTATGAGAAAAGTGCAGAGGTGAACTGTCAGCTCTATTTTGGAGGTGTTAGCTGAATTGTTTATCTCTTCGCTATGTCATCTTTCCTGATTCATCTTGTGTACACCACTAAACCTCTGAAATTCTAATATTTATGTTTCCTTGCCTACTTTCACATAATTTTGAAAGTTACTTACTCTTTAGAGTAGTAAAGGAATTTGTAAATTAAAGAAGAAAATAAAAAATATGTTGAATACAAGGTAATTGGAGAATAAATATAAGCTTTAAGCAAGATATTTAGAAATTTTTCTTAGCTAAGTTGATAGTTGATTGTGGTATGCAAATGATGGGTTTTCACTAGAAATAAATTATTTTTGTTACTTAGAAACCGCAAAATTTTAGCTGTTATATGATTATGCCTAGATTTATGCTGTTTTACAAGTATCACAAAAAAAGAAATACAAGAAATTTTATATGTAATTGTTTTGAAATCTGAGGTGAGGTACACATTTCTATGACATGTGAAAAATATATTTCCCCAAGCAAAGTGTATGCAGTACAACCAGTGAGTGGGAAAGAAGACAAGCTCACCTTGGTGAGGGTGCCCTGAGGAGAGAGACTACTGGGAAGGAATGAGAATAGACGAATCTCAATCACGTGATCTTGTTCTAACTGGGAAGACCTACCTCTCCTCCAAACTATTAGCTGGGTAAAGGGTAAAGGAAAAAGCAACAAATATGGTTTTTCATTGATGAAGTCTGAGAAAACATGGGTGTGGCTCAGTAGTAGAGCACTTGTCTTATACCCCCGAAGAGTTGGGTTTGATCCTCAACCTTCAAAAACTAAAAGCAGGGTGTGAAAAATTTGGCAAGATTTATCTTTGTTTTCTTTTCTTTCTTTTGGCACAACCGAGAATCAAACTCAGGCCCTTGAGCTTGCCAGGGAAATGTTTATTCCACTGAGCTATCTCCGCAGACCCCTATCTTTCTTTTAAACATTGTCTTAAAAGATTGCTGATTTTATCTTATTTATTTATTTATTTTGGCCAGCTCAGCCAGCCCTTAGGGTGGGGCTGGCATGGCATGTGGAGCCAGAGATCACAGTGCAGTCCCGCACCTGTGAAAGTTTGACTAAGCTTTAGACTGCTGAACTATCTCTCAGTCCTCACATTGATGATTCTGATATTACAGTCACTCATGTGATTGGGTGCTGTGCATTTTCCTTGATGTTATCAATGACATTTTATCCTTATAACACAAAAGCTAAACAGTTGGTCTGCTCTTATTTCAAATTGATAATAGAGAAATTTAGATTTGACCCAAAGCCGAGGCCTAGCGTAGAACCCTGCAGCAGAACTGCCTGCAAAGAGGCTAGAGACAAGAAACATGGAGATGATTCAGGAACAGAATATCTTTCCAGGAGGCACAGAGGGATCAACTCCAAGGGCTGCAGCAGGAAAAATTGGAGCAGAGCAACCAGACCCAAACCACATGCACTTGGACAACTTTGAACTTGATACATCGGGACCTGGTGCTAACGTGATAACTCTATCTAAGCTCTATACTAAAGGTCAGAAGACAGTGACATGCAAAATGACAAAGAGAAGGAGCAAAATGCATTCACAAGCCCAGGGGCAACCCAGAATTAATTCAGAAGACATTAGCATAGAAGCAATTGGAAATCACAAGCCTGAAATCTCTGAAATAATAGTGTCAGAAATAACAAAATAACTGCACAAAAAAATAGAGGAAATCAGATCAGAAATAATTTATGAAGTAAAAACAAATGATAACTATAGTGAAAGAAGTAGTAAGTGCTCAGAAAGAAGTCAATGATTAAAAAAAAAAAAAAAATAGAGCAGAGCCATGCAGGAGAGGCAGATCATGGCGGTCCTAGGTCCCACTTTGTGGCCCAGATCCCAGCGCGGCTGGGCTTATGAGTGAAAGCCCCAGAGGTCAGTGCTATACAAACTGAAAAAGACAAGAAGAAAAATGCAATCTCAGGCTGCAAGTCCACCAGTAAGTACAGAGGACACTAGCTCAGCTCAAAAGAATGAATTAACAGATACAGAAGCAAAGGAACAACACCAGAAAGGTATAGAAGAACTCAGAAGAGAAGTAATTCCTGAAATAAAAAAAGAAATATATGAATACATTCAATCTGAAATAAAGAATCAAATGCAGAAACATCAGAGGAAAAACTAATGCTCACCCAGAACAAGTGCAGAGACAACTATTCCAGCTGAAATGTATGAAATAACAGCATCTGAAGCAAAGAAACAACAGCAGAAAGGTCATGAGGAACTCAAAGCAGAAATAATTTCTGAAATAAAAAAAAAATTCTTTGAATAAAAAGAATTCTTTGAAATCATAGCATCTGAAATAAAGAAACAAGGCCGGAAATATACAGAGGAAACCCAACTTGGAAGAAACGCTGCAGAAAAGGAATTAATAACTACCTCTAAAGAAGACATGGATAAAAAAAAAAATAGAGGAGATCAGAAATATGATGGAGTCCTTGAATGAGCAATACAGAAAAGAAATACAATGTCATGAAACAGAGTCAAAGAGATATACAAGAACTAAAAATATCAATCACGAGTCCACAAAACCGTTTGAGTGAAAGTGAAGACAGACTTTCAGATCATGAAGATGCTTGCAGCTAGTGAAAAGGTGAGAAAGGAATTCTTAAAAATGAGGATGCAGGAAAAAATAGTCCATCACCTGCAAGATGATGCCAGGATGAACAATGTGAGATTAATTGATAGGAATGAGAACGAAGGAGGCAATACAAATGACATAAAAAGAATCTGGGGAGAAGTAATCACAGAAAGTCCCTAAATATGAGGAAACAATCCAACATTCAGGTCACCGAAGCATACACAACACCAAATAACTTCAACCCAACTAAAAACGCACCGAGACATATAAAAAAGATCCGAGAAATAGGACACTATATATTCATCAGGGGAACAATTCAAGAGCAAGAGGTAATACTCATAAATATCTATGTACCAAACAGAGGAGCACCCAACCATGTAAGATTAAGATCTAAGACCGCAATCTTAGAAGGAGACCTTAACACCCGATTACCTCAAAGAGATAGATCAACCAGACAAAAAATTAGCAAGGCAGTAGCAGAATTGAACCAGAGCATGGAACAAATGGACCTGGTGGACATATACAGAGTGTTCCATACAACTACAGCTGAAGACACATTTTTTCAGCTGCACACAGGTCATTTTCCAAAATAGACCACATACTAGTTCAGAGGTCATGCTTAAGTGTATGCCAGAAAATAGAAATTATCCCATGCATATTATCTGACCACAGTGCAATGAAACTGGAACTAAACGAGAAAAGAAACTAGAAAAACCCACTAAATTCGTAGAAATTAATCAACACCCTACTCAGCAATCAAGGGGTCACAGAAGAAATTCAACAAGAAATTCAAAAATATCTACAATTCACTGAAAATTCAAGCCCAAAATGCCGCAATTTCTGGGATACGTTGAAAGCCATTCATACAGGGAAATTCATAGCTATGAACTAACACATTAAGAAAACAGAATGGGAACAAATAAAATCCTAATGTTGAACCTCCTGCAACTAGAAAAAGAAGAGCAAACAAAACCCAGAACGCAAAGACGGGAAGAAATCATAAAGATTAGAGCAGAAATTAATTCAATTAAGATGAAGAGAACAGTTCCATGAATCCACAAATCAAAAAGTTGGTTCTTTGAAAGACTAAATAAAGTTGATAAGCATCTAGCCATCTCATCAAAAAGAGGGAAGAAAAAATTCAAGTGCAAGAATAAGGGAAGTAAAGTGTGAAATCACCACAGACAGTGGAAATTCAGAAGATTAATAATAGTTACTTCTAGAACCTTAATGCTCACAGAATAGAAGACACAGAAAAAATGGACAGATTCCTCAAAAGGTAAAAATTACCAGAACTGAACCAAGAAGATATAACAACTCACAATAATCCAATAACAGCCAACGAAATATGAAACGTGATAGAAAGCCTACTGACAAAAAAAAAGTTCAGGTCCTGATGGATTCACAGCTGAAACCTACAAGAAATTTATAGAAGATACAAACCCTACATTCCTCAAACTCTTCAATGAAATTGAAAAGGAAGCAGTCCTCCCAAAATCATTTCTGGAGGCAAGTTTTATACTGATTCCAAAACAAGGGAAAAACACAACCAAAAAGGAGAACTACAGGCCAAACTCCCTTACAAACACAGACGCAAAAATACTCAGTAAAATCCTAGTAAATACAATACAGGAAATCATCAAGAAGATCATGCAACATGACCATGTAGGATTCATCCCAGGGATGCAAGGATGGTTCAATATTTGAAAATCAATAAATGTAATACACTATATTAATAGACTGAAATCTAAAAACCACATGATCATCTCAATTGATGCAGAGAACACTTTTGACAAAGGCCAACATTCATTCGTGTTCCAGGTCCTACAGAAAATTGGAATAGATGGACTCTACCTTAACTTGGTAAAAGCCATCTATGACAACCCAAAAGCTCATATAATCCTAAATGGAGAAATACTGAAATCTTTTACGCTTAAATCAGGTACAAGACAAAGATGTCCTCTATCACCCCTCCTAATCAATATAGCCATGGAATCATTAGCAACAGCCATTAGAAAAGAAGGAGAAATAAACGGAATGAGTATAGGCAAAGAAAAAGAAAAATTATCACTATTTGCAGATGACACAATACTTTACTTGGAAGACCCCAAAAATTCCACCAAGCAACTAAAAAAACTGATATGGAAATTCAGTATCATAGCAGGATACAAAGTTAATAGTATTTCTCAACCATTCCTCATGTGATGGACATCTTGGTTGTTTCCAAGATTTTGCTATCACACATTGCGCTGATATAAACATAGGTACACATATATCTCTATGATACAACGTATCCAGATCCTTTGGGAAAATTCCACGGAGGGGGATAGCTGGCTTGAATGGGATTTCTAGTCCTACTCTTTTGAGGAGTCTCCATACTGACCTCCGCAATGATTGTACCAGTCTACATTCCCACCAGCAGTGGAGAAGTGTTTCCTTTTCCCCAAAACCTCTCCAACATTTGTTGTTGGTTGATTTCCTTATGATGGCCATTTTTTCTGGAGTGAGATGATATCTCAGTGTTGTTTTTATTTGCATTTCACGAATGGCTAGCGATGTGGAGCATTTTTTTATATATTTATTCGCTTCTTTAATTTTGTCCTCTGAGAAGTGTGTATTCATCTCAGATGCCCATTTCTGAATTGCGTCTTTAAATTTGAGGGCCCTGTTATATCTTAGCTCTTTATAAATTGTAGATAGTAGTCCTCTGTCTGATTACTTATTAGCTAGGATTTTTTCAAAGTTTGTGCATTGTCTTTTCAGTCTGTTGACAATTTCTTTTGACATGCAGAAGATCCTTAAGAAGAATTGATCCCATTTGTTGATTCTTTCAAGAGCTTCCCATGCGAATATATGTTTGTTCATGAACTCTTTACCTACCCCTGTGTCTTCAAGAGTTCCTGCTACTATCTCTTCCAGGAGATTGAGTGTTTCTGTTTAAACGTTTAGATCTTTAAACCATTTTGACTTTAACTTCTTGCATGGTGATAGAGCTGGGTCAAGTTTTAGTTTTTGGCATGTAGAAAGCCATGGTTTCCAGCACCATTTGTTAAAGAGGTTATCTTTCTTCCAGTGAGCTTGTGCACCCCTTTTTTGAAGATAAGATAGCTCAGTGTTTTTGTAGATGCAGAAATACAAAAGGAAACATACAAGTAAAATCAATTGAGTCAGATAAGGCAAAGTGAATGGCATATACTGCAGGATACTAATCAGCTTTTCTTCTGGATGGTTAACAACCTAAGATCACAAGTCAGAGTTGGAGAAATAGAAGAGCCACAAGGCCAGCCAACATTTTGGCCCTAGCCTTTCAAGGTCAACGAAGACTCAGGACATAGGAGAACCTGTACTGCAACATCATGAAACTCAGGTGAGCTCCAAATTTTCTGGACAAGGAGATTATGGAGCCACAGAGGAAAGAGACTGAAGTTCTAAAGTGTGCCTGGGGATAGTCACATGAAGAGAAAACTTTCTCTCAAGCTCTCACAGAGAGCAAACTGGTGAAGCATTGGCCGTGACTCATCCACATGGATGACACAGACTAAGGAACTACAGAATAATGTACAGGACTACAAGATAAACCCTGAGAGGACTTCAGTGACCACATAAGAAATATAAAGTTCATGTGTTGGTATATGAGTCTTGATCTATCTAGGTCTTAACCATCCAGCAGAAAAGCATAAAAATGACGTGTGCATCGTGGGGTCATAATATTAAGCTGAGCTGTAAATGGCTAAGGTTGACAATTTCTTTGAATAACTCACTATTGTTGTAGAATGCTGAACTGTGTTGGATTGTGGTGTTGAGTTCAAGCACCTAAGTTAGTTGAATGTCAGTGGAGTGTCCACCATTGACAGATGTAGACAAAGGAAGGGGTATAGAAAGAAAAAATCACGATGTGTGTGTATAGACAGTACAGTTGGGATAGATAACGCTGTGCTTCTACATAATTCTATGAGAGGCAAGATCTGCACTAATGGTGGTTGGACAGGATATTATGTCGGCTTCTAGTACTATGGTCATCCACTAGGAAAATAATTATTGAATTTTTGATATAATTCAGGTATGGAAAAATAAAATAAGTAAGCAGCTACACTCTTCACTGATAAGAGATATCTGCTAAAATAATATCTGTAAATATAATATCATGTATGCACCTTGTACAATACCAAAACATTATGAAAACAGTTTGTAATGTATTAATTTATCGAATCTGTATTGTTAAGGTGTCTTGAAACTGTCTGATTGACATTTGTAGTTCAATAAAATAAAAAAAGGAAAGAAAAAAGAAAAAATAAATGCTGCAGACTAAACTCACATTTTATTCAATTGATATGAATTGTCAATGCCAATTTACATTCCAGTTATATTATTCCATGTATGCTAGTTATGTTATTAGCAAGGATAAAGAAAAAGCAATCAAATAAAAAGACAGAAAATAAAAAAAAAAAGTTAATAGTATTTCTCTACACAGATAACAGGCACGCTGAAAGGGAAACAATAGAAACAACAACTTTTATACTAGCACCGCGGAAAATGAAACACATTGGAATTCACTTAACCAAAGAAGTCAAAGATCTTTTCAGAGAAAATTACAACACGCTAAGAATAGAGATTATCGAGGATTTCAGAAAATGAAAAGATATTCCATGCTCCTGGATAGGAAGAATGATCATCGTGAAGATGGCCATACTCCAAAAAAATGCCGTACAGATTTGATGCAATCCCTATCAAACTGCCACCAAAATAGCTCCCAGACCTAGAAAAATCTTTCCAAAAATGTATTTGGATCCACAAACAACCTAGGTAGCAAAGGCAATCTTGGCCAATAACGACAAGACAAGAGGCATCACATTTTCTGACTTGAAATTATACTACAAAGCCACTGTGATAAAATCGACATGGTATTGGCAACGATGTAGAACTGAGGATCAATGGAATAGATTAGAAGACTCACAGGCATCTATGAACATACTCAACCATGTGATCTTCGACAAAGGGGCCGAACAAACTTCCTGGAAGAAAGCTAGCCTCTTTAACAAATGGTGCTGGAAAATCTGGCTTTCTACATGCCAAAAACTAAAACTTGACCCAGCTCTATCACCATGCACTAAGCTGAAGTCAAAATGGATTAAGGATCTTAACATTAAACCAGAAACACTCAATCTCCTGGAAGAAAAAATGGGAGGAACTCTTGAAGACATAGGGGTAGGTAAAGACTTCATGAACAAATATATATTCGCACAGGAAACACCTGAAAGAATCAACAACTATAATCAACTTTTCTTGAGGAATTTCTGCATATCAAAAGAAATTGTCAACAGAATGAAAAGACAACCCACAAAGTTTGAAAAAATCCTACCTAAAAGGCAATCAGTCAAAAGTCTGCTGTCTAGAATATATAAAAATCATAGACATAACAGGTCCCTCAAACTTAAAGATTCAATTCAGAAATGGACATCTGAGATGAATACACACTTCTCAGAGGACAAAATTAAAGAAGTGAATAAAAACAATAAAAAATGCTCCACATTACTAGCCATAGCGTGAAATGCAAATATAAACAACACTGAGATACCATCTCACTCCAGAAAGAATGGCCAACATAAGGAAATCAACCAACAACAAATGTTGGAGAGGTTGTCCGGAAAAGGGAACACTTCTCCACTGCTGGTGGGAATGTAGACTGGTACAACCATTGCGGAGGTCAGTGTGGAGACTCCTCAAAAGAGTAAGACTAGAAATCCCATTAAATCTGGTTATCCCCCTACTGGGAATTTTCCCAAAGGATCTGAAAACATTGTATCATAGTGACATATGTGTACCTATGTTTATAGCAGCGCAATGTGTGATAGCAAAATCTTGGAAACAACCAAGATGTCCATCACATGAGGAATGGTTGGAAAAGATGTGGTATTTCTATATGGTGGTGCATTATTCACCTATAAAGAATGAGAAACTTGAAGCATTTATATTGAAGTGGATGCCACTGGAACATATACTCGTAAGTGAAATAAACCAGACACACTTATGCAAATACTGTATAGTCTCCCTAATATAAGAAGACAAAAGAAAAAATACAAATAGAAATGTACAACAATGATTAAAGACAATTGAGTCAGACAATTAGGGCAATCTTAACGGCATATGCTGCAGAGTACTATGCAGCTTTTCTTCTATATGGTTAATAACCTATGTTCACAGATCCAAATTGGATAAATAGAGAGCTGCAAGGCCAGCCAACATTTTAGTCATAGCCTTTCAAGTTCAGCAAAGCCTCGGGGTATAGGAGAACCTGTACTGTAACATCATGCAACTCAGTTGTGCCCTAAATTTTCTGATCAAGGAGATTATGGAGCCATGGACAAAAAAAGATTGATGATGTATAATGTACCTGTTGAGAGTCATGGAGAGAAAATTTTCTCTCAGGTTCTCAAAGAGAGCAAACTCGTCAAGCAATGGCTGTGACTCATCCATATGGATGACATAGACAAGGGGTCTGCAGAGTAAGGTACAGGATTACAAGATAAACTCTAAGGGGACCTCACTGACCTCATGAGAAACAAAAGCTACATCTTTTGGTATATAAGTCTTGATCTATTTCGGTCTTAACCATCCAACAGAAAAGTATAAAAATGAGGTATATATCATGGGGCCATAATAATAAGTTGAGCTTTAAATGGTTATGTTGAACAACTTCTTCAGATAACTCACTATTAATGTGTAATGCTGGACTGTGTTGGATTGTGTCACTGAGTTCAGGCACCTAATTTGGTTTAATGACAATGGAGTGCTCATCTTTGACAGGTCTAGACAAAAAAACGGGGGGATACAAAGATACAAAAGAAGAATGTGTGTGTATAAACAGTTAGGATAAATATGCCATGCTTCTGCATAATTCTATGAGATGCAAGATTTGCATTAATAGTGGTTGGACACGATATTATGTCGGCTTCTAGTACTATGGGCAACCACTAAGAAAATACCAAGGCAGAAAGTATTAATTATTTAATATATGATATAATTCAGGTATTAAAAAAACAACATAAGCAAACAGCTACACTCTGTTAATTTACTTATAAGGGACATCTTCCTTAATAATGTCTGTATGCATAATATCATGTATGTGCCTTGTATGATACCAAAACATTATGAAAACAGTTTGCAATGTATTACTTTATTGAATCTGTCCTGTTAATTTGCTTTGACACTGTCTCGTTGGTATTTGTACTTCAATAAAATAAAATAAATAATTAATTAATTATAAAACTTCCTAAAAAATAGAGCAGAATATAAAAATGATGGAATACCTGAATAAACAATATAGGAAAAAAATAGAATGCATGAAGCAGATTGAAACTGCTAAATAGGAAATTAAAACTTCAATCACAAGCTGGCAAAAACATTTGAATGAAAGTGAGAACAGACTTTCCGACCCTTAAGACACCATTGCAGCTAGTCAAAAAGTAAGAAAAGATATCCTAAAAACAACTAGGAAAGAATAATTCAACACCTGTAAGATGTTGCAAAGATGAACATTAGTCTTGTAAGACTTGAAGTACTTTGTTCCATGCTTTTCTTGCCTTGATGGTTTGTGAAGGGGAATCTGCTGTTATTCTGATAGATTTTCCTTTAAATATGAATATAGTAAGATTAGTAGACATCAATGAGAAAGAAAGAGTCATTACAAATGATATTTAAAAAAATGCATGGAAGTAATAGCAGAAAACTTCCCAAATATGGGGAAACAGTCTGACATTCAGGTAACTGAAGCATATAGAACTCCAAATATCAACCCAATTAATAACACACCCAGACATATAATAATCAAGATCAAAGAAATTCATCACAGGAACAGTATACTAAAGCCACTAAAGAAAAGAAACAGATCACATTGAAAGGAAAACCCATCAGAATAACAGCAGATTTCTCTTTATAAACCATCAGTGCAAGAAGAGCATGGTGCAAAGTAATACAAGTCTTGCAAGAAAAGAAATTCCAACCCAGAATGATACAGCCCACAAAACTCTCTTTTGAGTATAATGTAGAAGTAAAATACTCCCATGACAAAGAACAACTTGAGAATTTAATAGGGGCTGGAGAGATGGCTCAGTAGAATAATCACTTCCCTGGCAAGTGTAATGAGCTGAGTTCAATCCCCAGTTCCGCAAAAAAAAAAAAAAAAAAAAAAAAAAATTCATGATGACAAAACTAAGCCTACACAGACTACTAAAAGATGTTCTAGAGAGGGAGCAAAATGACCACAACTACATGAATGGAAATGGAAAGAACCCATCAAATAGGGCAAACAAATACAAGAGAAAAAGAGGTATACAAAAGCAGTCTTTCAGTTATTCTTTTGTATATAGCAGCGAAACATTTCCATAAACACACTGTACAAACGGACTTCTCCTGTACCCTATGGGTCATGATTCTATCTGGGTCTATAAGGTGCATATCAGCAAAATAGCAGCTCAGTCCCATGAGTGACACCTGATCACCAGTAAGCATCGTGGACACTGTCCATGTCCATGAAATACTAGAACGTTGTGCGATATCCTATCCCCAAACTGTTAGAAGTGCTGGTCATTTATTTGCCATTCCACTGTTTATCTTGCTTTATTCTTTGTACTTCTTTACTATCATGAAAACTTTTTCTTAAATTGTTTTCAAACATTTTATTTTAAATTAATTAATATTTAATTTTCTGAATATTGCTTAATATTAATTCTTGTTTCAAGATTTGTACTGTATGTTTGATTTACATTCTACTTAAAAGACATCATGTAATATTTTCTGGTATCACAAACCTTAAGAAGTAATGTATATTTCCATTAACTTTATATTTTCTTTCTTGTCTTTTATACACACACACACACGTAAACATGAAAAAATTATGTGTATAATCAGACATACGATTGGTACCGTTTTGCAGAAATCTTTATCGATCTTTTATTTATTTATTTATTTATTTATTTTTTTACAGGATCAAGGAACAAACTCAAGGCCCTGTGCTTGCCAGGCAGGCACTTAATACCACTGAGGTATCCTCCCAGCCCATGAACTTTTAATGGGTTCATCTAATATATTTTACATAGTGCTGCATACCTATCATTTTGAGAATTCTCTATTCTTTATCCAGGACCAACAGCAACTTCTCTTGCCTTCTGAATTGTGTTCTTTGTTATTTTGTATATGCTATGTCTTGAAATATTGGAATATTCTGAGTTTGTATAATCGGAAAATATTTTACTTTCAGTTTTCAAAGATATGTTTGCTAAGTATAAAATTCAAAGCTGACAGATTTTTTTTTTCAGTCCTTTAATTAGTCTAGACTCTTTCACAGTTGGTCTTTTTCTTTTTCTTTCTAATGTGGAATAAGATGCTATTTAATTTTGTTCTTCCATATTTTTTATGTACATGCTTTAATGATTTTTTTCTTTACAGTAAGTTTTGGACATTTCATTTTTGTATGTCTTGGTGTATGATTTTCTTCAAATTTCTTGTGAAAAAGGTTCGTTTTTCTTGGAAATATGGTACTATAAGTTGAACTAAATTCAGAAAATTTTAAATCTTTAAATATTTATTGCCTACTCCTTTCTACTTTGAGAATTCTAATTATATGAATATATGTTTCTTGATTTTGACAGAGTGAACTATTATGAATGACCTGTAAATTCTTTGTTCTTCATTTTTATCTTGGATAATTTATATTGTTATATTCATTTAAGTTTCTAAATAGTTTATTTACAATGTATAATCTATTATCAATCTCATGCCATGTATTCATTTAAGAAATATTTCTCTATAATTCATTCTATCTACATCTTATATTTTTCACATTTCAATATTTGTCTACAATTTTTAATATGATATGTAATTATTGATTTTAAAAAAGGTTAATGAAAAAAAGAAACATATTTTTACACTACTATATCACTGTCTATAATTTAAAAATGTGTGGATATGTGAAAGAATCTATTAAACATCAATAATTTGTAAAGTATCTGAAACAGAAGTATACATTCATATGGATGAGTGCATTCTACAATTACAATTTTTAAAGCAATTGGAGAGATCAATTCAATACGAGTATAATTTGCTGATTTTTTCTGACATAATGTTTTTCCACTAACTCATGTGACTTTGTCTTCCAGTGGGAGAAATAATATTCTCTATGAATCTTATTACTTTAAAAGTGTAAAATAATAATTATATAACAAATGAAATAAAATATGAATTTTTCTTTCAAAATTATTTAAAATTGTTTTTAAATTATGAAGGGACAACATTGTTATACAATTTCATGCTTTTATCATGAAGTCTAAATACATGGAAATTATGAAATAAATTACAAAAAAGTAATAAGGAAAAATTAATTTGGTATTCTTTTGTAAATAATGTGAAATATTGAATAATTTGACTTTTTTAAAAAAGTTATGTCTTCAATTAAAATAATTAAGTGTGCTTATTGATTAAAAATTTCAGGGATAATTTACATTGTGACTATTTTTGTAATTCATTGTAAACAAATTAGCTAATACATTTTTATTAACATGGATATATTTCATTACAGTACATCCATTTGAACGTTTTTAGCACATAGCTTCTTGATTATACTTTTAATCCAGAAGTTTGAAAGTCCTTTCTGCTTTTCACAACAGCATACCCAAATAATAAGCAGCCATGGGCCAGTGATATAGATGATCAGACTAAGCGCCTCCTTTGGCAATAGCAGGGACCAGGGTTCGATTCCCGGTCCCACATACCACACCAACCACATCCCTAGGGTGTGCTGTGCCGGTGACTAAGACCCGGTGTGGTGGCACAAACCTGTAAATCCAGCACTGGGAAGGCTGAGACAAGAGGATCACCACAAATGTGAGCAGCGTAGTGAGACCCTGTACCAAATACATAAAAAAAAAAATTAAGTCAACTAAATAATAAGCAGACCAAAAAGTTTTGTCTATAGTCCTTTCATTTTTCCATGTTTACTAGATTGATGCATACAGCATTTTCTAACACTTCCTCTGTGATGCCTCAGGAAACATGAGGCTCCAGATTTAAAGTCTGGAAACTTTTATAGACTTGAAGTCATTCTTTGATCTTTACATTAGGAGATTTGTGTCTGCAATGTAGACAGAGCTGGATAGAATACACTGGACTAAAACACACCTTACATCTACTCAATCAGAAATTGAGCAAAGATACAATTATGAGTGTTCAATAGAAATTACTGAGATTTAGAATGATTAAGAAACCCCAAGAGTTGGTTACATTCTCAGAAGAAGAAATAACAGTTGAACCTTCATTAAGTACAGAACTTGGTTCACCTGCTAACAGCAAACATATAAAGCATACATAAATATTTTTTATTTTATGAAAAAGTAAAATTTTATAACACCATAAGAAAATAGGCATAGTTAATACATTATATATTATATGTTCACAGTAGAGTACAAAGTATAAATTAAAAATAATCTTCCAAAAAACATATAACAGAAAACTTTCCTTTCAATGAACTAACAAAGTAGCAGTATAAATGAAGCAAATCATTATACATGTTAAAATGTTTTTGAAACATCAGAATATTTAATTTGAGAAACTATCAACTTCTCCCTACTTAGTTCTTTTTATATATTATCCTTACTTGTATTTATATATGTGTAAATATATATATATACATATTAAAAATGAATCAGACTCACAAGCTCAACTTTTATAGTTTTTCTCTACTATAAGGGAAAATATGTGAAAGCTGAATTTGTGAGTCTGACTTATTTTACTTAACATTATTTTCTTATTATAATCATTTACCTACTAATGCTACAATTTCTCATGACTTATGACAGCATACTACTCCACTGTGTATATCTTTAAAGGAATAGAGAAAATAAAGGAGAAATATTATATAAAAATAAATCTGGCATAAAGTAACTGCATTATAAGAACAAAAGTAAACGTGATGAGAAAAACATCAAAGACTTGCACAAAGATTGCAAAAGTCCAGAACTTATATATTTTCTTGGATCTTTGTGTCCTTTTTGATAAAATGAGCTACATGTGTAAAAAATAAATATTTGAATAAATGTATTCAAACAGTACATGACAACATTATTCATAGTATTATCCCATATTGGGATATTTTTCACTTATTATATGTGATCCAAATTGGTAAATATTTCTATTGATGTACAGTATAATTTTATACTATTTTGTTTAGTATTACATCATCATCCATTTCTAATTTTCCATAATATAATTTTAATAAAAATTAATATTTTATAAAGATGTATGAGCCTATTTTTTAACCAATTTTTTATTATTTAACCAAACCAATTCTCCATTTCCAGTGTAGAGCGAAGATTCTTGAAGTCAGAAGACTTGCAGGTAGCCTGCTCTTACCAACAGTCTTCCCTACACTGGATCCTTTTCTAGGATGGGCAAGTGTTCCTTACCTAGTACGGAACAATTCAGTTCACATGAAATTGGACATAGCACTGGCTCCCCTTGCTATGCCAGCAGCGTTAGGCAACAGAACTCATCCATTGTACCAGAGCTCTAATGCCTGGTCATGCAACACGTGTGCAGGGCCTAACGGTTTGTCTTCCAATAAGATTACCAAAATAGGAGGCTGGGGCTGCTGTAGCTGGTCTACCTCACCAAAGGCCTTATATTTATACTACATTTTCTGATTTAACAAGAAAGTTTCTAATAATAACATAGGTGAAATGATTAGAGCACAATTAATAGTCTTAAAGTAAACAACCTATAAATGTTTTGGTAAAAGTTAATGTACATGTTGACCTTTGTGTAAATACTGGTTATTCATTACACTTTCCTTTGAGCAAACCAACACATCAAAAAGTTCTGAAACACTTCAGTATGAATTACTTCTAAATTGACAATTAACCTTTTTCCCACATAATACATATTAATTACCTATATGTGTCCTAAGTTTATTTTATTTAGGTACAAACATAGAAACATCAGAATTAGAGAATAATAATATAATGATTTTCATATTTTCATGATCACTAGTTTCTTTTTATCTTATGGAAAAAAGATAAAATTTCATAACAAGATAGGAGAATAACAGTAATTAATACATTGCATATGGTTACCTGTATAGCAGTTATTCATAGTGTAAGAAATAGGCAGGAAAATTTTTCCAATCATATTGGAAATATGAAAGAAATTATTCTCTTTTAATGAAGTGACACTAATTTCAGAATTCTCCATAGTAATATCATTTTGGAAAATAAATGGCAAAAATACATCTAAATTAGGTTTTTATTCATTTACTTAAATTTTTGATCCATGGTGGCTCAAATTATGATTTTCTGATTTTACATTTATGTGAAAACAATGTACATTTACTTGAAGCCATGTATTGAATTCTGAGTTGATTTTGTCCCAGGCTAGTCATATGCCCTCTGAATCACTCTCTGGCAGGTTGGGTCAGCAATTAAAAAATCTCAACTCCCACTCAGCCACAAGCTCAGGAGGGAAAATACTAGGACTACACTATTAAGAGTTGGTATTATGTGTATAGAATGAATATTTGATTTATGTTATTCTTTTTTGTTGATGGTGGTGGCTTTTGTTTGTTTATTTGTTTTGTGGTACCAGGACTTGAACCCAATATATTGTGCTTTCCAGGCAAGTGCAGTGCCACTGAGATGTATCCCTGGATATTTACGATTCTCTTAATTTACTATGCATTCATTTGGATGTGAACTTCATTAGAAAGTGTTCCTACTTCAGATATCTTGTTCAAAACACAGAATCAATGTACACTAAGTGAAGGTGTCTCTTGAGAATACTATATTTCTTAAACACAGTCCTTCAGCATACATTTCAATGAGACTGTGCATTTAAGCCATTCCTTGTAGAGGGTGCCAGTAGCTCATACAGGAAAACGTATAGACCAAGACTGAATATCTTGTTCTTCATTCACATAATTTACATTCTTCAGAGTGCCTAAAAACCATTTCTGTGCTCAACATATATATTTAGTGAAGAAATAGAAATGACAACATTATTACACATAGTTTAATAAAAATAATTTTAACTAGAATGAATGAATAAAAAAAACCTGGATAACATTGTCATTATCAACTACAGATGGAAGAAGACACCATAAGGCTAGGCAAAGAAAGAAAATTGCTCAATTTGAACAGTTTGGAAATAAAAGATTTAGAGTACTGAAATGAAGACATTGATGGCGACAGAGCTTGAGTATCAACGAAATGAAAGAACTTACATGTTAATGTATGCATAGTGACAGATGAATTCTTCTCGATTATGGTGCTGTCAATTAAATTCACATTGTGACCTAAAAAATGTGGAGCAATATTAATTGTTTTTTTTTTTTTTTTTGTCTTTTTGAGATAGGGTCTCACTATGCAGTTCAGGACGGCCTTAAGCTCACTTTATATCTCAGGCTGGTCTTGAACTCACAACAATCCTCCTGCCTCAGCCTCCTGAGTGCTGAGATTACAGGCATGTGCCACCACGCCCGGCCCTTGTTTTTGCAAAACATACATCTTAGTTATTTTCTGATCACTGGGGTGAACTACCCGACAAACACAATTTAAAGGAGAAATTCATTTTTGGTCACAGTTTTAGTCTATGGTCAGGTGATTCCAGGCTGAGGTAGGGTGGAGTGTACTCAGCCTACTGCAGCCAGGCAGCAGTGAGAAGCAGGGGCCAAGGACAAGACTGCATGCTTACAAGCCACACTTCTAGTACCCCTCTTTCAAAGAGGCCCCACATCCTAAGAGCACATTCAGCTACAGAACTCAAAAATTATGTTTCATAATTTTATTGAAGAACAAATAGCAATGAGACAGTTTCAAAGCAAGTTAGTAGAACGATTCAATAATTAATACATTGCATTTTGTTTTCTTAGTGGTTATTTGTTGTACAAGGTGCAGACATGATATCCTATTTACAAACTCTATTCATTGAATTAAGAGAATGTAGCTGCATACCTATCTTTTTTAAAAGCTGAATTATAGTATAGTTTCAATAATTAATATATTTTAGACTGTTATCTTCCTAGTGGTTGTCCATAGTACAAGAAGCAGACAGGATATGTTGTCTAAACACTATTAGTGCAAATCTTTCTTCTCATACAATTACAATGTCAGTGTCAGCCATGTGGATGAGTCATGGCAGAACTCAAAAATTGATGAATGTATCAGTGACCATAGCACCTTCAAATTTAGTCACATTCCAAGCATATGAAACTTTTGGGGGACATCTTAGATTTAATCTATAGCCCATAAAACAGTAGTATAGAATAATATTAATATGATATAGAAAGTAATATATAGTAAGATCAGATCTGTATGTAAGCTAATGCTCAAACAGGCTAAATAAAGACTGTTATTCATGCAATATGTATGAAGAGGGGCACCACATCAACTCAGGGCTCCCTTTCTGTCCCTCTCTCACACAGAAGCTTTCTTTCCCCCAACAAATATATTCTGCTCATAACCTCTGTTTGTTCCTAAAATTCATTCTTCAATTTTAAAGAGCATGACCTTTTCCCAGGTACCTTTCAGGTTAGAAGTTTCATTTTCTCCCCTATATCATTTGGAGGTCATCTGCTGAGATCTTTGCATGGAGATCTGAGTTTCTTTTCTTTCATAAGTCTGGATTGGGACTTGCTTAGGTAACAGATTTTTATGCTTCAAATGTTGATATGGCTCATTGTTCATAATTGTTCATGTTTTACCTCATACAGTTTTGTCTCATATAGTTCTGTTAAAATTGCTTACAGTTGCTTATACTTTGTCTCATATGGTTTTGTTAAAATGTTGATCAAAATGTTGTTGGTAGATTTAAGTTTAAACATGAAAATGTTACAAGGTTATGATATTTGTTTAATGGGACATTTTATGACTGTTGTGTACTTGCATATATTGCATTTGAACTAGTTGTGCTGGTTGAACTAGTTGTACTGTTATTCCTTGCTTGACTTTAGACAATAGCGCTAGAGAGAGTAACCTTAGTAAGCCTTGTAGAGGACTTCATATAAACTTCTGTAAAATGAGATTTTTAAGCCTAGCTCAGACTTTAAAGATCTACATTCTGAATATGAAACATAGGACTTCTTTTGCCAACTAAATGATATTAGGTGGGCAACCATGCTTAAAGACTTGGATGACAGATTGGCTCGGATCCCCCTCTACATGCTAGAGAAAATGTCAGGCCTGCTATGTTTTGTTTTCCTGTCTTTAAAATTAATCCTAATTTTCCTCTTTATTTGTACTTTCCTCTTTAAAGGCAGTAAAAGTAGGAAAACTCTAGACTGTTCCGACAAAGTGAAGTTCTTAGAAAATGAGAGTTAATGCCAAACACAGTGAAGTCATTTTTATTCCATTTAAAAAAAAATTTTTATTTGTTAAAATTTTATTGGACTTGGAATGTTTTGGCCAGGCTACAAACACCCAAGTAGTCTCTGTAGTAAAAATTATGCAGAAGATATAACATCATGTATGCACCTTCTATGATACGAAAACATTATAAAAACAGTTTGCAATGTATTAATTTATCAAATCCATCTTGTCAAGGTATCTTAAAACTGTCTCATTGATATTTGTACTTCAATAAAACAAACAAAAAAAAAAACAAAGACAAATAGAGCTTAAATTGCATCAGTTTGATCATTCTGTGTAATTGTACACATTTGTTTACAATAAAACTTCAAATAATGCAAATAAAGAGGTATTATATTTGTATTTAGTATTGTACCATTGTAGTCAGTAATTTAGGCTGTATGTAAAATATTGTGCTGAATTCCAAAGATGTTTTTAAAAGCAAATCTTTTCATTTAACAAAAAATTATGCTGAAGAAACAACGGCAAAGGATGGCAGCATTAGCACTCTGATTCCACCCTTCATTGTGGAGGACTTTGATAGGAATGTAATTTCAGGGGACCAGCAGCGTTTCTATCTTGTTGGGTAGACATGCCTTAGAGCAAAGCTCTATGTTGCACCCCAGCTTGAAATATACATCTTTATAAGTTGAAGAAAAATATATGTGTGTTTGGGAGGAAGGGAGGGAGGGTGGGAGATTGGGCAGAAGAGAGAAAGAAACAGAGAGAGAGAGAGAGAGAGAGAGAGAGAGAGAGAGAGAGAGAGAGACTGATATCTAACTCTAACATTTGAAATGTTTTTTGCCTGGGCAGATAGCTCACCAGTCTAAGCACCTGCCTGGCAAGCACAAGAACCTTGGTTCAATGCCAAGTACTGCACTGTGTGCTGGCCTCAGAAACCTATGGTGGTGCATGCCTGTAACCCCACTAGTTCCAGCCGCATACACTTATGCTGCTGAGCTATATCCCTCATTCTAAATCTATGTAATGTACTTTCTCTTGTTTCACAACTCCGTGCCCTTTTAATAGACAGTATTTCCTTCCTAAAGTGCTTCCTCCTTCGTATGGGAGATAATATATTTGAAACGTCCACTTTAATTTCATTTACATAATTATTTTTAAATGCTGATACCATTCACAGCTGTACTTCGGGAGGCCAGCTTGAGTCGCGGGCGTGGTGATCCAGGCCAGTACACAGTCTTGCTCCTGGGGAGGAGGGCCAAAGGAAGCCACTCACCTACCTACACTGCCCCTGCAGCCTCTGAGGCCTGCAGTCGCATGAGCCCACTCGAAGCCAGCGCCTCTTCTATGCCTTGCCGTACCACAGTGCCCAAGCCTGGCAGGCTTGATTTTCTTCTTTGGTTTAATGGTTTTCTTTCTTTTTTTGTAGAATACATTCAATAATTAATACATTTCATATTGTTTTTGTAGTGGATTTTTGTTGTACAAGGTGCAGAAATGATATTCTTCTTACAAGTGCTATTAGAACAGATACCACTATTCAATGAATTAAGAGAATGTAGTTATATACCTATCTTTTTTCAAAAGTTAAATTATAATACAGTTTCAATTATTAATACATTTTACATTGTTATCTTCCTAGTGGTTATCCATAGTACAAGGAGCAGACAGGATATGTTGTCCAAACACTATTAGTACAAATCTTCCTGCTCATAGAATTACACAAAAGTAGTGTATATTTATCCTAATGTACTGTTTATGCAAAAACAGAATGGTCCTTCATTTGTATCCCCTTTTTTTGTTTAGTCATGTCAGAGAAGGTTATTAGATTGTCATTCAATTATTATAGGTGCTTAAATTCAGTGAAACAATCCAACACAGTCTAGCAGTCCACAATAGTAGTGGGTTACACAAAGAAGTTATAGACTAGAGCAATTTATAGCTAAGCTTATTGTTCTGGATTTATTTTGTATACCTCATTTTTATAATTTTCCACTGGATGGTTAAGACCAAGATAAGCAAGACCTATATAACAAAAAGTATAACTTTTATATCTGATGAGGTTAATCAAGTCCCCTGTAGGTTTAATCTATAACTCTGTACCTCACTTTGTAGATCCTTTGTCAGTGTCAGCCATGTGGATGAGTCAGGGTCATTTCTTGACCAATTTTCTGTCTGTTAAAGCCTAAGAGAAAGTTTTCTCTCCATGTCACTCTCCTTAGGCATGCTACAGATCATTTATCACATTCTTCTGTGGCTCCATAATCTCCTTGATCAGAAAATTTGGGGAGCAACTGAGTTCTATAATGTTACAGTACAGGTTTTCCTATATCCTGAGTCTTCACTGACCTTGAAAAGCTAGGGCAAAAAGGTTGGCTGACCTTGCAACCCTTCTATTTTTCTAATTTTAGATCTTCAAACTTAGGTTGCTAACCATCCAGAAGAGAAGGTGATTATTATCCTGCAACATATGCATTTCAGTTTATCCTATCTGTCTAAATTCCTTTAGTTCTCCTTATACCTTTCTATTTGTATATCATGGTTTATTTCTTATACCAGGGAGACTATAAGATATTTGCACGTGTGCATCTGGTTTATTTAACTTATGAATATATGTTCAAATAACGTCCACTTAAATATAAATTCTTCAAGTTTATTCTTTATAGCTGAGTAATACTACATTGCATAAAAATAAACATCTTTTTCAACTATTCCTCATGTGATGGAAACCTTCATTGTTTCCAAGGTTTTGCTTTAACAAATTGTGCTGCTACAAACATAGGTACACATATATCGCTATGATAAAATGTTTTCAGTTGCTCCAGAAAAATTCCCAGTAGGGGGATAGCTGGCTTGAATGGGATTTCCAGTCCTACTCTCTTGAGGAGTCTTCACACTGATCTTCACAATGGTTGGACCAGTTTACATTCCAACCAGCAGTGGAGAAGGACTTCCTTTTCCCTACATCCTCTCCAACATTTCTTGTTGGTTGATTTCTTTAT
Organism: Ctenomys sociabilis; assembly: GCA_004027165.1. Lineage (NCBI taxonomy): Eukaryota > Metazoa > Chordata > Mammalia > Rodentia > Ctenomyidae > Ctenomys > Ctenomys sociabilis. The sequence goes on along the minus strand of PVKA01021597.1, from coordinate 13,326 downwards.
GATAACCATTTTTTCTGGAGTGAGATATCTCAGTGTTACTGTAACTTGCATTTCATGGATGGCTAGTTATGTGTAGGATGTTTTCATATGTTTATCCACTTCTTTAATTTTGTCCTCTCAAAAGTGTGTATTCATCTCAGATGCCCATTTCTGCATTAGGTCTTTAAATTTGAGGACCCTAATGTATCTTAGTTCTTTATAGATTCCAGAGAGCAGACCTTTATCTGAGTGCTTATTAGTTAAGACTTTTTCCAAATTTGTGGGTTGTCTTTTTACTTTGTTGATAATTTCTTTCGATGTGTAAAACATTCATTAAGAGTTGGTCCCAGTTGTTAATTCTTTCAAGTGTTTCCCATGCAAATGCATGTTTGTTCATGAACACTTTGCCTACACCTATGTCTTCAAGATTTCCTCCTACTTTCTACTCCAGGAGAGATAGTGTTTCTCTTTGAATATTTAGATATTTCAACCATTTTGACTACAGCTGAGTGGATGGTGATTAACTGCGTTAACTTTTAGTTTTTGGCATGTAGAAAGCCAGTTTATCCAGCCCCATTTGGTAAAGAGGCTAGCTTTCTTCCAGTACATGTCTTTGGCCCATTTCTCAAAGATCAAGTGGCTAAGTGTGTTCATAGAGACCTGTTCATCTTCTAATCTATCCCATTGATCCTCAGTTCCAGTTCATTGCCAATACCATGTTGATTTTATCACAGTAGCTGTGTAGCATGATTTCAAGTCAGGAATTATGATGCCCCCTACCTTGTCTTTGATGGCCAGGATTGTGTTTGCTATTCTAGATATGTTCTTGTTCCAAGCAAATTTTAGGAACAATTTCTCTAGGTATTCGAGGTAGCTCATGGCAGTTTGATAGGGACCACTTTAACTCTGTACAACAATGTTTGGAGTATGGCCATCTTCACGATGTTAGTTCTTCCTATTCAAGAGAACTGAATATCGTTCCATTTTCTGAAATCCTCTATGATCTCCTTTGTTAGGATACTATAATTTTCTGTGAAAAGTTCTTTAACTTCTTTGGTTAAGTGAAATCCAAGGTATTTTATTTTCCGTGCTGCAATTGTAAAATGTAATGTTTCTATAGTTTCCAACTCAGTGTGTTTGTTATCTGTGTAGGGAAATGCTATTGACTTTTGAGTATTGACATCGTATTCTCCTATGCTACTGAACTTGTCTATCAACTCTACTAGCTTCTTGGTGGAGTTTTTTTGGGTCTTCAAAGTAAATTATCATGTCTTCTGCAAATACAGATAATGTAACTTCTTTGTTACCTATTTTCCTTATTTTATTTCTCCCTCTTCTCTAAAGGTTGTAGCTAATGATTACAAAACTATATTGAATAGGAGGGGAGATAGAGCACATCCTTGTGTATTACCATAACTAAGAGTAGAAGATTTCAGATTTTCCCCATTAAGAAATTTATTAGCCGTTGGGTTGTCATACATGGCTTTTATCAAATTGAAGTAGAGGCCTTCTATCTCAATTTTCTGTCACACTTTGAACATGAATGAGTGTTGGTCTTTGTCAAAAGCTTTCTCTGCAATAATTAAAATGGTCATGTGGTTTTTAGATTTAAGTCTATTAATATAGTGTGTTACATTTATAGACTTTCAAATATTGAACCATACTTGCATTCCTGGGATGAATCCTACCTGGTCATGGTGTATGATCTTCTTAATGATTTGCTGTATTCTACTTGCTAGGATTTTATTGAGGAATATTGTTTATGTTCATGAGATTGACCTGTAGCTTTCTTTTTTAGTTGTGTCTTTTCCTCGTTTTGGAGTCAGTATAATACTTGCCTCCAGAAACGATTTTAGGAGGACTGCTTTGTTCTCAATTTCATTGAAGAGTTTAATGAGTTTAGGAATTATAACTTCTATAAATTTCTTGTAGAATTCAGCTGTGTATCCATCAGGACCTGGACTTTTCTTTGTTGGCAGGCTTTTTATTACTTTTTGTATTTCATTGGCTGTTATTAGGTTACTGAGAGTTGTTCTATGTTCCTGATTCATCTTGGGTAATTTGTACCATTCAAGGAATCTGTCCATTTCTTCTGTGTCTCCTATTTTGTGAGCATAAAGATTCTCAAAGTAACTATTGATAATCTTCTGAATTTCCACTAGGTCTGTGGTGATTTCACCCTTTCCATTACTTATTGCTTGTGTTTGAATTTTTTCTTTCCTCTTTTATGAGGTTAGGTAGGTACTTATCGATTTTATTAGTCTTTCAAAGAAAAGTATTTGATTCGTTGATTCCTTGAACTGTTTTCTTCATCTTAATTGAATTAAATTCTGCTCTAATCTCTATGATTTCTTCCCATCTTTGGGCTCTGGGTTTGGTTTACTCTTCCTTTTCTATATGTCTTTGATGCAGCATTAGGGTGTTTACTTATTCCTGTTCTGTTTTATTAATGTGTGAGTTAAAAACTTATGATTTTTCCCTCTGAGAACTGCTTCATTGCATCCCATAAATTCTGGTATGGAAGAATTTTTATTGAATTGTAGATATTGTTGAATTCCTTGTTTAATTTCTTCTGTGATCAATTGATTGCTGAGTAGGATGTTATTTAATTCAAATTTATTTATGGGGTTTTTCTGTTTTCTTTTGTCATTTATTTCCATTCTTATTTCACTGTGGTCAGATAATAAGCATGGGATAATGTCTGTTTTCTTGCAGACACTTAAGTATAACCTCTGGACAAGTATGTGGTCTATTTTAGAAAATGACCCATGTGCAGCTTTAAAAAACTGTGGTTGGGTGGAACATTCTGTATCTGTCCACCAGGTCCACTTGTTCCAAGCTCTGGTTCAGTTCTGCTACTTCTTTTTAAATTTTTTGTCTGGTTGACGTATCTTTTTGAGATAAGTGGGTGTTAAGGTCTCCTTTTAAGATTGCGGTCTTGGATATTAGATTTTTCATGTCCATTAAGATTTGTCTTTTGTAGTTGGATGCTCCTGTGTTTGGTGCATAGATATTTATGAGTGTTACCTTTTCCTCTTATATTTTTCCACTAACCAATATATAGTGGCCTTCTTTAATTCCTTTGATCCTTCTTTGTTTAAAGTTGAGACGGTCTGAGAACAGAATTTCTAGCCTGCTTTTTTCTGAGGTACTTGGGCATGTAGTATTGTTTTTCATGCTTTGACTTTGAGCCTATGAATGTCTTTTTGAGTTAAGTGTGTTTCTTGTATGCAGCATACTGTTAGTTTTTGTTTCCTAATCCACTGTGCCAGTCTATTTCTCTTAATTGGTGAATTAAGGCCATTTACATTGATGGTTATAATTGAAATGTGTTGACTTATGATTCTCATGATATTTCTCTGCTGTTGTTTATCCCTTTTTGCCTTGTGTTTAATTGTTTGCCCTATTTAGTGAGTTCCTTCAGTTCTCATTGATGGAATTCTTTTCATTTTGGTCCCTCTCTAAAACAATTTTCATTAGCCTGTGTAGGGATGGCTTTGTCATCATGAAATTCTTTAGTTGTTTTTTGTCATAGAAGTATTTCACTTCTCCATCAAACTTGAAACAGTTTTGCTTCGTATAGTAGTCTTGCTGGAGTTTGTTTTCATAGAGGACTTGAAGTACTCTGCTCACTGTTCTCCTTGCCTTCATGGTTTGTAAAGAGACATCGGATGTAATTCTTATGGGTTTTCCTTTGAATGTGATCTGCTTCTTTTCTTAGCGACTTTCAGTATATATTGTTCTTTTATTGGATTTCAGGGATCGTGACTACTATATATCTCAGTGTGTTTTAAGTTGGGTTGAAGTTATTTGGTATTCAGTATGCTTCAGTTACCTGAATGTTGGATTGTTTCCTCATATGTTGGAAGTTTTCTGCTATTACTTCTGCCATATGCTTTTTAAACATTTGTATTGACTCTTTCTCATTGATGCCTATTAATCTTATATTGTTCACTTTGGCATCATCTTGCAAGTGGTGGATTATTTCTTCCTGCATCTTCATTGTTTTTAAGAGATCCTTTCTCACCTTTTCACTAGCTGCTCCAGCTTCTTCAAGATCTGAAACTCTGTCTTTGCTTTCACTAAATCAGTTTTCTAGACTTGTGATTGAGATTTTCAGTTCTTCTATATCTCTTTGACTCTGCTGCAAGCTATCTATTTCTTTTCTGTATTGCTCATTCAAGGAATCCATCATATTTCTAATTTCCTCTTTTTTATCAATATCTTCTTCTGCGGTAGCTATTAATTCTTTTACTGCATTGATTTTTCCAAATTAGGTTTCCTCCATATATATCTATATTTGATTCTTTACTTCAGATGCTTTGTATGGAGAGATTTCTTTTTTTCTTCCAGAAAATAATTCTGCTCTGAGTTCCTCTTTACTTTTCTGCTGTTGCTTATTTGGTTGCAACCACTTTTTCTAGGTGGACATTAGATTTCCCCCATACGTTTCTGGATTTGAATTATTGCTTCAGAATCTATGTACTCAAAAATTTTCTTTCTTTTTTTCAGGTGTTAATTCTTGTCTGAGTTCTACTATACCTTTCTGCTATTGTTTCTTTGCTCCTGACTCTGTTAGTTCATTTATTTCAGCTAAGCTAGTGTCTTCTGCACCTGCCTTGGGTAGGCTCAAGGGCTAGATTGCATTTTGCTCCCTGTCTTTATCATTTTGTATAGCACTGACCTCTGACCTTTGGTGTAGAACTTTGGTGCAGTTATAACCTTATCACTTAATGGGATTTGGGTGCTGATCTATTAAATTTGAGTTTTGCTGGTTATGCCTGTCCTGGATCTAGCTGTTGTGTTCAGCTCCTTTTTGCTGTGGCCCTTCTGGCACAACTGTGAGTGTGTGGTTCCCCTCTGTTGTGCCCTGGCCCAGCGAGCACTGGGGAGCGCCAAAGCTCACCCACACACTCACCAGTCCATGCTCGGCTGGATCAGGGGCCAGAGAAGTCACAAAGATTCTCACTTTCTTAACGGGCTTGGAGACAGAGGCTCAAAGGAGCTGCAAGTGTCACAAGGGAGCAGTAGAGAGTCTCTCTCATTTGGGTGCCTGAGTTCTGCTCCCTCGTTCTCTCACTGGTGTTGCAGGAAAACTGGAAGTTCTCCCACACAAGCCAAGTCAGGCTGGGGTATATCAGGGCTGAGAGAATCTTAGAAGTTCACTCATTGGTGAGCTTGGGGGCTGTGGCATGAAGACATTTTAGAAAAAGTACATACAACCCCATCTCTGGGTCAGGTGAGACAAAGAGGAAATATGCCCATCCAGGAGAACACACATAAAAGTTATGTCCCAGGTTAGTGTTTGCGAAGATCTCCTTAGGGAGGCTAAACCTGAGACACAGTGAAGAAAACCAACTTCTAGGTGACAACAAAAGGAGCTATCTCCAAAAGCAGCACTCTTATGAGACAAAAATATATTTAGTGTGAACGAGGATCTCAACCTTTTCTCCTAGGCTTAATTGTTTAGATGCATAAGAGCTAAGTTTCAGACTTTAAAGCCTTTTCTGAACAATGCTAAGTGATCTCGTTTAGGCTTTTAACTATCCCGTATAGAATTTGAACAAACAGTGGTTACTCTGTCAGCTAGTAAAGGCTCTTAGAGCAGTTGCCACTCTTTGAAGCAGAGTACAGGTTTCCCCAGCTGTTCTTTGAAACAGAAGAAGATAGATTTCCCCAGCTGTCACCACTGAAGCTTATGGCTGATGAAATGTTGACCAGACAGACAGCTGGATTCCCTTCTGGAGACTGATCTCTGGATACTGACTCCCTTCTGGAGACTAATTTGTGCTTGTAGAAACTGAAAACACCTGAGGGACATGGCCATGGGTACTCTCTGACAGATACCTAAAGGTACTCACAGGAAACTGACTCTCAAGCACTGAAAGATCTCCCCTCGCCTAATGTACATTTTTCTTTTTTACTGCTAGTAAACGAGGAATTCTACCTGAGTTTTTCAGTAGAACAACTTAATGAGTCACTCCTTTAGAAATTAACTGCTATTGCAGTTTGCAATAGTTTACATTCTACAACTACTATCAAGGGAATGATTTACATCCATGCCTTACAAGTTAACTAAGAATAAGAAAAATTTTGTCAGCCTTGAAGTAATGTATTTTTAGCAATATGTAAAATGTGATTGCTAGATGATAAATGTAAGTTATGTGTGAGCTCCAATGATTTAATATAGCATAGTCCTTCTAAGAAAGGCTGCCCTGGTGACTAGATGGAAGAACACAAGTGTCTTGGAGATTTCTTTGCCCTAGGGCTCAGGGCAAACTTCCAGTCAATTGTCTTTTTTGTCTATATCCAAAGGTGATCTCTTTTACAGTATGGCAGGGAAAGTGTTCTGCTTCCAATGCACCTTTCTGGAAAATAGCTACACTTCGTTCTGTAGACATTACTATCTCCAGACCAATTGCAACATACTTGCAAATATTCAATAAGACTTGCATGGTTTATATTTTTTATGAGATTCTTAGGAGACAATAATCATTTCCATTTCAAGGGTGAATGGGCTGGTCAGATCCTGTCTCCCCTCTCTCCAAAAGCATCCACCTGCTCTGGAGTGGTCTACTCTGGGATTGTCTTGAGGGGGAATCAATTAGAAGTAAAGTGGCGATGCCCAGAACTCTGCTTTTTTGCAATCCAGATTATGGTAATCTCCAAAGTCTCTTAAGATGTTTGATCTATACACACTAAGAATGAACTGTTTAATATTTTTCTGCATGTGTGCATGGCCTATGTACCTCCTAGAACCAAAACAAAATGCAGAGGGAAATATCAATTATAACACTATTTTACAGCTATAACAATATGTAGAAAAGCATTAAGAAAGTCATTGTTATCTAGTTTTGAAATGTAGATGTGAGTTACAGGAGAACCAGGCAGTTCAGGTGCCTAAGGCATTTACTATCCCATAGCCTAAGGCAACTCCTGTCTAACCTTTGGAGCTTAAGGACAAGACAAGGTTTCCCTAGAAAGCAGGTGCCTTTCTAAAGCACTAGAAAGCAGGTGCCTTTCTAAAGCACTAGAAAGCAGGTGCCTTTCTAAAGGGCAGGCTTCTACAACAGCTGCAATCTGGCCCTCTAGAGGGCTACACCCACTCTTAGCTGAACCTATGCAAGCTCCTTAAGGATAATACCCGTTAAAGAAAAAAAAAATAGACAATTTAGAACTTCCAGAGTTCATGCACCTTTTCTCTGTTACCTAAAACAAATGTCAGAATTTGCAAAATCTTTAGATAACCCTGATAAGTACACACATGTCTTTAGAGGAGTTATTCAGACTTGTAAGTTAGAATGGAAAGATGTAACGTCAATCTTAAACCAAGCATTGACTTCTAATAAGATACAAACAGCATTATAAGCTGCTACTACATTTGTAGATAAATAACATATTATTAATTTTAAATAGCCAAGAGAGTCAAACCTGACAGCCAGACAGAACATTGGATAAAAGACATTTCCTTTCAATTGTGTATTCTTGAAAGTCTAAAAAGAACTAGAACCAAACCTTCCAGTTATTTTAAACTTTCAGCTATTTACCAGCAGAAAGATGTTAGAATGTTTAATAGAGGCACTGATAAGGCGTACTTCCTAAAATGCTAATTCAATAAAAAATAATTGGGACTGGGAGAAAACCAAGGTGAAGAAACAAGAGAGATAAAAAAAACAGCTGCCTTTGTTGTGGCCTCAAAATAGACTCTATGTCTGATTCTTTTGGCTCCAAGAAGAGCTCAACAATGATGAGATTCATTTGCTACTGCTATCAGAAGCGAGGCCAGCATAAGAGGGACTACCTTAAAAGGCCCACAAGCCATACCTTGACTACTAAAGTAGCAACTAGAATTGAGACTTCTCTCTGAGATGGAGGCCCCAGGGCTCAGACTCAGTTTTCCATGTGGTCCAGTAGGACTGAAGGGCTCCTGGGTACCTCCTACCTCTGACCAGACTGTTATCTCTACCTGTCATCTCCATGGAGGAGTCCTGAGTAATCATGACTGTAGAAGAAAAATCCAGCCTATTACCAGTTGTTGACACAGGACTCTTTTTGTCTTTCTCCAACGCTGCCCTTCCTTCCAGTCATCGCACCTCAACAGAAAAAGAATTTAGAAAACATTTTGCTTTAGTTGTAACTGATATAATTTTCTTTTCACTCATTCCTTTTAGTTATGCCTAAAATTCTAGCTCTTATTCTGGGGCAATTCCATCTTGTCTGAAAACTAAAATATATATTCATGTTGCTTACAAATAAAAATGAAGCTGAGACTTATTTTTTACAAATGTAATATATACTGTTCATCTTTAATACTTAAAAGCTATTTCACCATTAAAACAGATTCCCAAAGACAGATAAAATCCTGTCAGCATTAAAAAAAGTTCTAAAGACAATGACACCACAGTGTCCAATATCTTTAGGCCTATAGATAGAGCCAGGCCTTGTATTTGTGACACATATTTCATGAAGAGTATATAAGTTAACCTGGTTGATTTCTGATGTAACTCAGGTATTTCATATTGATAGTAAATACAGGCATGACCTCTCTTCACTAAAGCTAGAGGGACTTATAACAAACTATTAGACTTCATCTATAAAAGGTTCTAAAAGCTAGTTGGGTTACAATTGCTATTCCTTTGCAAAGATCATACATTTACCTGTTAGCTCAAAAGCTTATGCTTTGATTACACATGTTCTAATTTCTCAAAAAATTGTTCTTTCCTAGAAGAAACCAAAACCCAGGTATTAAACAGGTAAAACCTATAGCAAGTATGCTAGAGTAAATTTAGATTTATTTTACCAGGATCTAATTTTGTCTATAGAGACATATTAAGGCCTTAACTGTCCACCTCATACAGCCCAGTTGAGCAGAACCTTCTCAGGTTATTGCCCTCATGCCCCTAGGCAAGATGCTTCCCTTCAGTTTAATCATACATCAGAAATCTACCACAGGAACAGCCAAATAGTTCAGCAGAGTAAAGCACTTGCAGGCAGGAACAGGGTTGTACTAAGACAGCAATTCAGACTGGGTGTAGTAGTGCGTGTCTGTAATTCCAGATCTTGGGAGGCTGTAACCAGTCAGATCATTCTGAGTCTGATCTAGTAGTGAGACCCTAAACACAATGTAGATCCTTCCCTAAAATACAAACAAACAAAAAACTACAAGGGAAGTTGCCCTCACATTCCTTGGGAAAGGCTGCCTGCAAGAGGCCTTAAAACCAAAATTTTATACCTTGCTCAAGGGGCTCAAGGTATATGACATGAGCTGCATAAGTTAGAAGGTTTTGCAGGAATGAATTTGTCTGAGTTGAGGTGTTTCATAGTAGAAAGGGTACAGAATAGAGGTACAGATGAAAAAAGAGAATAGTGATACTAGCAGCCTACAGGAAGAAAAGCCAGTTGGGATACAGGGAAGAAGTTATGCTTCCCTGGCTCTGGACAGAGAGAAGGGAAATTTCAAGCACAAAATATCCAAAGTTGCTAGAGTGGGGAAAAAGAAAGTGTTCATGATGGAGTCAGAAGCAGTTTCAGATTGAGGTGGTCATGGGTCTTCCCCTCTCAGCCTGAGGAAATACTTGTTAACTGCCAATATAAGAAGAAAACCTGTTAAACTTAATAGATGTTCATTCAGATTTGTCAGTAGTTATGGAGCCACTGGCCCTACTTGTAAACCAGAGAGTACTAAATGTTTTCCCTAGGCTTAGCACTTCATGTGCCCCAAGTAATAGTAGAGTTGGTGAGACATAAAAGGCCAGTTTATTTGACTATGGGTGATAAAAAAGGGATTAAACCACATATTAAAGAGATATCTGGTAAGGGGTCTACCAAATTTTCTGACTAGTCACTTTTATAATAAAGTTTAAAAGATTATTACATTCCAGATCCTTCTACTAATGTCTCAATAGCTGTTCAAAATATTAGCTATTAAATCAATGGTATGTATGATACTGAGGTTCCCTGGATCTTATCTTTTACCATTTTTCTGGGAGGTCATTACAGTCTACTTGGTGAAAATAGGCTGCTGATGCTATTATTTGGCCCATGATGTTTAATAATTTTGTTTTTAGTTCCTCCAGATTTAAAGTTATTCTTCCTACCTAAGATAAAAATGCCTGGTGTCTATTCTGGGCTTTTAGATAGAACCTCTGACTGCTGGTTCACAACTATGACCCCTTTCAGCCTAAAGAAGCTAGAGCAGTCATTGCCCATGATTCCTTCGTGGCACTTTTTGTTACTTCTTCAGAGAGGGGAAGGTTGAAGGCAGCTGAATTAGATAGAAATATTATAGGCAGTCAGACAGGGCCAGGCCCTCAGGGAGACGATGGAAGACAAGGTGACTTTGCAACTTTGGAAGAGACAGACACTCCCGCTTTGGGATACACCTTAAGAAAAAAGAGGAAATAAATACAGCTGCATACATCCCTATAGATGGGCATCAGGAATTGATATTCTAAATGGGTATCAATCACCTTGAAAAAGCTCACATGAGTCTCTAGCCCAACCCCCAACACAAAGAGCCCCTATCTGCTATTCATGCCCACTTCCTGAATAACTCTCCTCATTTGGTCCTGGATTTAATCAATTTTACCTGAGCAATGGTGCTTGTAATCTAATTGGTTAACCATAGCTTTATCCCTCCTCATGCCCACCTAAGCAAGTTCTGAGGTTCTCCACCTTGGACCTGCCTCACTGCATGGTTTTACACTATAAAAGTCCCTGGAAGAGACAGCTTCCTGGGGACCACGCACTCATTTCCGCCCTTTCTGTCCCTTTCTCAGACTGAAGTTTTCTTTTCCCCAGTAGTTATCTTCTTCTCAGAAAAAAAAATGTATGAAGAACATGTCATACTTTATAAGGACAGAGATATGCAGACATCCAAAAAGAGTAAGTATTGTAACTAGTCGTTTTACTCCACATAGATATATTTCCTGAAATTTTTGTAAAACACTTTTTCTTTTGTTAACAAAAGAATAAAAACACACATAAAATAATTTTAATTTTTGTACTCTGTTGTATTTTCCAATACTTTTATGAGAAGTACTGGTTCTCTCTGTATGAAGTTTATTTCCAAGGCTCTTCATTATACAGTGTCTCTATTCAGTGGAGACAGAAATAGAATCCTTGCTTGATTGATCTTGCTTTATCCTTGGATTATTTAAACGTCAGATGTTCTGCACATAGAAGTTTCAGTCAGATTTTATACCTTAAGTCCCAGCTAAAACAGACACCATACACTTGAAAATATTTGTTTTTACCTGTATTGCATTAGTTTCATTTGGCTAAGTTTTTAGATCACTATTATTTTGTAAACCTCATTGATTTTACTTATTTTTAAGTTACTTTTATTAGGACACAAAATTTGCCTTCATTTTGGGGAGTAGTTACATCCAAATAATACATTTTAATTCTCATAATCACTTTTGATTTCTTATGTCCTTTCTACCATCTAAAAATCCTCTTTTACCATTATTATTGTCGCTGTTGTTGTTTTTATTGTTAGTTCATATATATGGCAATATTTATACTTACTGTGGCAATTAGCACATGTACATGATACATCTTCAACTATTTCCAGAAACTGTAATGTATTTTGGTATTTTAATGAGGAGAAAAATGAAGACACGTCTTTGTAGATTCTGCAGATAGCTAAACTTTATCACTTTAAGAAAACTCTGACAGATGTATGACTATACTAACTCCCTTAAAAATTCCTAAATCTTGAGAATTTGTGAGTACATCTCATCTATCAAGACTATTTAGTTACTCATTGAATGTGAAAACTACTGATACCTATACCATATCAGTATTGGCAAGTGCCTCCTTTCAGTAAATAACACCTTTTTATGAGAATCAGACTAAGATCTCAATTCTACTTTTCCATTGAAATTCCTAGTATTGTATTAGTTGAGTCTCAGAAATTCTCTGAGCCTTGGGCATTGGGTTGAAAATATATTCAGTACAAAAAAAAGGAAAATACATTCAGTATCAAGTAACAATATATTTGTATTCTATATTTCTCAGAAAATTAGTCAAAGCAATGTTCAAATTCCTGGACATTTGAAAGCAGAAAACCTGTCCATCCTGTCTAATACATTCATTGCTTATTTTTGAAACAATTGACAGTATTAAGTTTCCCTGGGAAATAAAACTGTGGTAGTTTCTTAGGTGTGAGAGGCATTTATAGAACAATTCAGTATCATATTGTTTTGTGATGAGTGGACAATGGGGCAAGTATGACTCACTTAACTCTCTGTTTAATTATCTTTAACATTTGTAGACAATTTTTTCATCAAAAGGGAGAAAGAAGTCAATGAATTTCAAGTCTATGTTGAATATAATAACAATCCTAGATACATAACATTTGAAGCTCTCCTATGAATATTTTCCTAGTAGATTTTTTTTCAGAGAATAAACCAGAGGAAAGAATATATTAAATCTTATACAGAAAACTGATTTTCAATTGCTAGGTCTTTAGATAAGAATAATTTTTAATAGTTTACCATTTCTGGGTCACAACTTATCACAGGCTTAGTGGCTTAAAACAAAATTATCTGAGGGTTGGGAAGATAGCTCGGCTATCTAAGCACTGGACTGACAAGTGCAAAGACCCTAGTTTGATTCCCATGACAGCATGCAGTGCCAGCCCTGAAAACTCAAGCATACCCTGTCAGCCGTAGAACTGAGCATGGTGGTACACACCTATAATCCCTGGGCTGGGAAGGCTAAGACAGGAGGATTACTACTAGTCTAAACTCTGTGGCAAGATCCTGTATCAAATAAGTAAAAACAAACAACAACAAAATCTATGCCTCAGAAGTTGGAGTACAGTTTTACTGGCCTCCCCTCAGAGTGGCACAGCAGCAGTGGTCCCCAGAAGCAGTTCACAGTATGGCTGATTACTTCTTTCCAGGATACAAGGAATACAACTCTCTGACTTCTAAAACCCCTCCAGCATAAGACAGAGGAAGAGAGAGAGAACTACGGTATTATATTGATTCAGTGTACACTATATTGCATACAGATACACTCAAATAATCATGCACACACATATACTATCATTGTATGACTGACTCTTCTCTCACCATAAATTAATCTGCTGAGTGATTACCTATAATATTCCCAGATTCTGCCAACATTTCAGAGGGTATATATGGCAAGTGGTAAGAAATTTTGGATAATTATAAAATTCTTCCTGAAATAGATTTTTTCCAAGTGTTTTTAAATAGAAAGTTTTTTTCCAGAAATAAAATCATTCCCTAGTGTATTTCTTTGTAGAAATCAATTACTTTAGTAAGGCCTTGTGGCATTTATTGAGATCAATATTTATCTTCAACTTGAGCCAATATT